>JAMKCH010030919.1:0-27355 GCA_023653785.1 Ophioderma brevispina | reverse complement strand
AATCATATTTTTGGGTTTTATCGGCCAAGAATCGATTTAAAAAGGTGAAATGTCGGGCCATTTTCCGTAATAGTCTGTGCCTTTGTCGATTCATTTCGCTCTGTAATAATGTTAGTCTTAAACGAGGACGGAAATCGGCAACAGTCGGTCGTGAATTGCGGATGTTTTTCAATTTTGGTGAAGCGTTTTTACGACTCCTGAATTACTCGAAACTCGGCCGGCCCAACAAACTCGACCCATACCAACCGAATTCTCCCGTCTGCTAAGCAATCTCCTGATTTTCGTAAATTAAGGAAGAAAAATAAATTATAACATTGAGGAAAGAGGGCAATATCTTTTCAGAGTGAATAAAATAACATAGATTTGGAGAGATTTTCAATTTATAAAGGTCTGTTTAACTGGTTTCCTCCACATAATTTTTCTCCCGACTTTCGGATGTTCACTCACATTAATTTTTGATTTAGACCATTTTAGCTGCTGTATGCTAACTGTCTTCTGATGGTAAGTTTAGTTAACTACTTCTCTCTTGCAATGGTCCCAGTGATATACCAACAAACCATCAGTGTTTATGCTGTTATGTTTTTGAAGTTTTCAAGCTTTTAAAAGTTTTAGGCCTGTGATACTTTTTCATGTAATTTTAAAAATAGTTCTATATGCCCTCAATTAGGCTTTTCACACTGAGCCTGTGATCGATCGACTTTTGCGATCGATCACAGTTTTTGAAGACTAGTTCAGCTGTTTTCTGAATACTAGACGCGCATGCGCATAGCGCCTTAGTTACCGATGTAAAATTTTTGCAAAGTAAGGATTTAATGAGCTGCTGTTCTCGCGCGAAATACTTGTTTTTGAGGCATTTACGGCAGTGGGTGTAGTTGCCTTTTTAAAATGCTGAGGTCCATGGCCATCTTTTAAAAGATATAAAAACTTATTACCAGTGTTTGTTTCTGGCACGCGAACTGTGAGTTTTCCGTTCATGAAATCAAACGGACTGATACTGAACTTCAACATGGCGGATAGACTCCTTACGTAAGTGCATTTTTGTTGGACGAATGTGTGCTTTTAATTTGAGGAATCACACAGACAGCGATTGTGTGTCGATGTTGGCGAAGTAATTAATAATTAATTTGGTGGCTTGGTTGAAGTCAACATATAGCGATCGATCGCAAAAGGTGACCGATGACCGGCTCGATGTGATAAGCCTTATTATGTGCCTACTGACCAGTTCCTTACATGGGCTGTCAGACGGCGGAGCGCTGTCATTTTTTCTGGAAGCTGGATTTTTAAAGAGCCCTATCTCATTGATGCAGTTCAACGCGCATAGGTAGCTTAGTTTTCAAGTATGAGCCTTTAAAGGTTAGACTTAAGTTTTAATGTGCCACTGTACTTTTAAAACAATATTCAGACATGTGACGTGTCGTACTGACAGTTTCTTAAATGGTGACTCCATTGTTGTGTCGCCTGAAACTAAGTTCATGGAGCACATACTGTCCACATTTCTGTGTGTCCGTCCGATCCGTAGGTCCCGTCCTTACGAGCTCGGTTACCTTTTTTAAAAAAAAAATGCTCTGCAGGCTAAACGCTATACCCTATTTACTTTCAACTGATAGGATGATAAGTGAGGTGCCGCAATATTATGTGTATCGATTGGGCTGCTTCTTTGCATATTCATGAATTTTAATTAGCTTATTTCATATTTTTCAGACTTGTCGGTTAACCTTTTTTGAAATGCTATGCTGGCTAAACGCTAATCCGATTTACTTCACTTCACACGTTGGTAGTGATAAAGTGAGGTGCCAAAATATTATGTTTAGCTTTTGGCTGCATTATTTGCATATTCAAGGAATAATTAAGCTTATTTTTGGCCGTCAAAATGACAACCCTCTCCCCGCAAGGCATTGGTGTGCAAGTTATCTGGAGTTCCGTAAGCATCGTATAATTATGTAACTTGGTTGGAAGGAAGCGGGTTAAGAGTTCTCGACCTGATTAGATGTTGGGCTATTTCGGGCTAATTACATAGCAAAGGAGCTAATTGATACAAAATCAGCGTAATCGCTATAATTTTTGAAAACGGTACATCTGATATGCAAAATTTCCTTCACCTCGCCGTGCACGAAAACCCATTGTGGTGCGCATCTTCTTTCTTGCCTAATACTGCGGCTTAGGTATGGCAATTAAGCTATTAAATATGCATAAGTGCTGTAATCGCTAACATGGTACATCGGATACAACAAAATTTCCTTTGCTACATAAAAACCTATACCATACATCTTGTGTGTGAATCAATGGAGGAGGGAAGGTTTGGGGTGTTGGGGAGGGGGGAGGGTGGGTTTTAAGTGGCGAGGGGGGGTGGGTTCATTGGGGGAGGGGTGGGTTGTGTCGGTGGGGTTCCGGGGTGTTTTGTTGTCGGGAGGGGTCGGGGGTGTGTGGTCGGGAGGGGTCGGGTGGTGTGGGTTGGGTAGGTGTCAGGTGGGTTGCATCTGGTGGGGTCGGAGTGGTGGCGTCGGGGTAGTGTGCGTTGGGGAAGGGTGCGTTGGGGAAGGTGGGGTGCGTCCGGCAAGGGGGGTGACTCATGTGACCTTAGTGATCCTTGTGTGACCCTGGTGACTTCAAAGACCTTGGTGACTTTTGTGACCTTTGTGACCCCCTGCGACCTTGAGGACCTCACTGACTTGCGACCTCAACATCACTCCCCTTTGCCATTCACAACTTCGGTGTGCCGGGGAGTGGTGTTGGTGGTGATACACGGGGAGGGGGTGGGTGTGTCAGGGATGGGACTGGGTGGGGTGCATCGGGGGAGGGTTGGGTGGGGTGGGGTGACCTTGGTGATCTTGTGTTACCTTGGGACCCCATGTGACCTTTGTAAGACCCCATTTGACCTTTGTGACACTATGCATACCTTTGTGACCTCATGTGACATTTGTGAACCCATGTGACCTCAGTGACTCCATGTGACCTTGGTTACCCATGTGACCTGGTGACCCCATGTGACCTTTGGTGACCTCATGTTACCTTTGACCCCATTCACAAACCGCAATAGCAGACGACACTAGCGTTCCAGGCCACGATGTTATTTTTCATACATTTGGGTTACACTTTTTTAAAATGCTCTGCTGGCTAACACTATGCCCCGATTAACTTCATCTCTGTATTGTGGTATAACACTGTTCTCCAGCGAATTCGTTCTCTTTCTAATCATTTGCCAAACTTCATCATAAATCCAGTGAATCGCGCAACCATGGCGACACTTGTGGTTCGAAACCGCCATTGTTTCATGAGAGTTTATTCCAAAGCTCTCTCAGAGCAGTGTAATGTGGGGGGTGATGCTCAGTTTTTAAATTACTGATCCTCCAAAATTTAGACTTTCCTCCTTTTTCATGTATTAAATAAAAAATCAGACAGAAACCTTTAAACCTACACCCAAATTTGAAATCTCCTTAGGGGTTTCCAATGTCGATATAATAACTTGCATCATCTTTGGGCACATATGACCATGACCCCCCCCAAAACTAATATACAAATATTTCCTAGTCAGGCGATCTGGCGCGTCATACCACTGACGTCACCGGCGATCCTATGCTCTCTCTTTTCCCTTGGGCTCTACTGACTGTGAGATGTATCTGTTCTCTCCCGATTCAGAAAATTACAAGGTGGTGGCCTGGTATTTGTTCGGCCAGGACTAGGCTGAAAACTCTAAGTATTACTCTTTAAGTTATTTCTGAGTCCGTTTTTAAGATTTTTGGATTGGATTTCCCGGCGAATTCTGGTCAGATTCGCTGAAACCGCGGGTTCCAGATTTGACTGCCAATTCGGAACCCGGTAAAATTGTCCCCATATAACTATTAAACTACTTTGAGGGTCAATTTGATTGGGTCGGTGGTGTACACACTCTATGTGTTTGTTACTGTCGGGGCCGGCATTAATACGCCGTCCTTGGCGATAGAGGCCATCGCCTGTAACAATTTTGGCTTTTTTATATCCAGTTTTTAAATATACTTAGACTAAACGCCAGTTACTCGATGGTATTTTATTTTTTAACGGGGTAGTCTCACTAGACTTTAATCAGTGTTCAGGGTCATAGTTTCCTACTCCAATTCTTTGTGTGCTACAGAGTGGTGTCGACAGACAGCTTATCCTGTTGAGTGTCCGACCATTTCTTAGAAAGTTAATCTTTATATATTTTAAAAAAGAATCATTTATTTCTTTTGAGCCTCTGAGAATTTCGTTACGGTATTCCAGGCCGGCCCCCTTGTGGCAGTGTTTTTCTTATAGGCTAGACACAGCGAATAATTTCCTCCAGGCCCATCCTTGAAGCCTGGTCGTTACCCTAGTTAATCGCCCCCTTGTGTTTGTCTTGCAGTCATCTCTCTTTTGTCTCTTCTCTTGAAGGACCTTCCTCTTCTCTTGAAAGACTGTCTTTGTTGTAAATTACCGGACCTTCGAGAAGGACAATTATCTTTGAGTTCTTGGATGTATTGTGCGTGCTTATGCTTTCTAATGACCAAGACTGCTCTGGGCGGGGATGCCCTCATTCGCTTTGAGTGTGGATCCCCATCCGACTTGCCGGCGCCAACACTGGCTGTACTAATAGTCCCCTTGCCTGTCTAACTGTGTGGGACTCGCGGGTACTCCCTGGGAAATGCTCTAGGGCGAACAGATTCTCACAAGAGTCCCGTATGCAGGTCGGCACGGTGCGGGGCCCGGTGGTGGCCGCAACCACACCACCGCGGGCGGGTTCGGCTGCCAGCGCTCCTACTGGGGATCGCCCTCCCGGGCTTGAACCCCGCTGCGAGCGCACGTGGAGCTGCCTCATTCCCAGACGTTGGGGGTTTGAAGCTCACCAGGCTGAGGCTGATGCTTCCCTTTCGTGTAGCGCTGCCTCAGGAGCCCACCTAGGTCCTCGGTACCGAGGTAGCCTTCGGGGCTCGGGCTGAGCCTCCCCCTCCGGGGCGGATTTTTCGCCAGGCTGAGGTTGCGCTCTCTCCTCCTTCGGGATGATGCTCCTCCGTTGCAGGCAACTGCACCTGTCGATGCTGCAGGCAGTGCTCGCCCACCGGCTCCCGGGGCTGGCTTGGGCTTGAGGCTAACTGGTCCGGCGCGGTCATTCCACTGCTCCCTTCGGGAGCTCGTGGGCACCAACCCAGTCTGGGTTCGGGGCTTTCCCCCCCTGCGGGGGGCCAACTTGTTGCCGTCTGCTGCGGGATTGGCTCGAGTCCGGCGCAGGCAGGGGCGTTTGCTCCCATAGCATCGGGGCGTTGTAACCGGGACTGACACTGGGAGCGGTAACGTGCCGTCTCCTCCGTGTCATGGGCCGTGGTCATCCAGTTTTACTGGGCGCCTACTTCCGTTACTTCGACCCTGCCCCTGCCTGCTGCCGGGAATCTCGTCCACTGGGATAGGGTCTCAGCTTGCGGGCTAGGTCCGGGGCTGATTGGCTTCGGTGCCGCCGTGCCTCTGCCTTCGCTTGCTGGTCCCCCGTGGGGTTGCCAACCTGGGTTGGCACCAATGGGGCAGCATGATCCCTGTGGGTCATGGGGTGTATCCTGGGTCCAATCTTGGGCAGGCAGCTGCGTACGGGTAGCAGCCAGCTCAGGGTTGTGATTCGGGGTGCGGGCCCTGGCTAGGGGTTCGGCCACAGCCCTCCACCAGGTTTTGGGTACCCGCTTGACCCGGGGTACGCTAGGAGTGTTGCACCTCGGGCTTATCTCCCCGCATTGCCTTTTGGCATAGTCCGGCCCTAGTGGTCATTCCATGGCCTGGCTAGCTTGTGGTGGCGGCAGGGACCCTCCGGGGCTTGGTTCCTGCGAACTTCAGCCTGCGGTTACGCAGGCTCAGCAGCCTGTTGTGTCACGTGCGCTTTGTCACAGCCAGCTTCCGTCCTCCTCCAGCTCCCTCCGTGGCGCACTGCTTCTGTAGCGGCCCACAGTACCGAGGACTCGGATGCTTCTTCGGCCTCTGGCGACGATGGCTCCGAGAGGCCGGGTTCGGGTGCAGAGTGGCCCAAGGGATCCTCCCCATGGATGGAACCGGTAAGCAGATCCTCTGCTTCACTGTCGGATTCCAAGGCGGATGGGTTGTAACTCGGTCCACGCCAGGTGTTCGAGATTTTTCATAGTTCTTATGGCCTTTGATCTCCGTGCGCTGAGCAACTGTCTGTGCCGGACAGCGACCCGATTCGTTTGGGTGCTACGGCGGAGACCTCTGCTCTGCGGCATTGACTTTGCCACAGTCTTTCGCAAGAGGTGGACCAGTGCCTTGTCCCCGGAATAAGGCCGGGTCCCGGCGCGAGCGAAAGTTTTATTCGGGTCCTTCAGTTGCCTTTCGAGGACTGCTGTCGAGAAACTCTTCGCCGTGCCGGACTTCGTAGCGGGAGGTCCGCGAGCGTCTCCCCTGCAGGGGGGATGGTCTATAGCGCCTGCCCTCTCAAGGTTCTGTAAGGGAGCTGGGGCCGACACCGACGGACGGCTCGGTCGCGCATGCGATGCTCGGCTTTCAGCTTACTCTCCTGAACCATCTGGGATTGCAGCGGCTGGACTGGGAGTCACCCGAGTTCGGGTATCTCTCGCCGCGGGTTGGCGGTCCGCGGTCGCGTGGACGGGGCCATGGCTCTTTTTGCGTCCGCATACCTTGGTGTGCGACGCGGAAACGTCCTCTTCGGCCCTGTCGGCCCTCTCTCCGTCAGCTTGGCCGACAATCCTCAACAGGGTTTTCCCTGTCGGGGTCTTCTTTGTTTGGGTTCGGAGTTTGAAATCTGCCATTAAGCAGTTGCAACTCTGATCACGCGAGAACCCTTGAGCTGGGCTGCTCCAAGTGTACGGTGGAAGGCAAAGGGTGCCTCTCAGAGAAGGGTCTTCTAGAGAAGGCATCCAAGCCCTCGCTGGCCACTTACCCGTCCGACGACATCTGGCTTTCTGCTGTTTGCTTGCTGCTCCGCCAGCCTCTAAGGCGTCCTCTGGAACGTCTGGGGGCAGGCGTAAGCGCGGCAAGGGGGAGAGCCAGGCCTCCAAGCATTCCGCATGGATCTAGCCTATCGGTTTGAGCGGGGTTGGCGGCCCAGCTGTTTTCTGGGACCTGGCCACGGAGCTTCAACCGGGGGGTTACCCTCCGTGGGCGGCCGCTTAACTATTATCAGCAATCGCTGGCGGAGAATGGGGATGCTGGGGTGGAGAGAGTGTAATCCAACGGTTATCTTCCTGGAATTCCCTGCCTCCGCCACACCATCTCACGTCAATTCTGTCAGGATGGTCACGCGGCTCCCTTAGACCCAGAGCGTCAGGCCTGCTTTAGCGGACCCTTCGATGCAAGATGCAAAATCGTCACGCATCCCCCCCTCGATTCTCGAGGGTGGCTTTTTGTGTCGATCTTCTTCCTAAGCTCCCCAAAAACGGAGAATTGCCGCCGATTCTCAATCTTAGCCGCTCAAGGTCTTCAAGCAACCGCAGTAATTTCGGTCGGAGACGTTGGCCCACGCTCATCTGTTACCACCATCAAACTGTTGGCGATCGTCTCTGGATTCTCAGGACCTCCCTTCACATCGAGCGGGAGAACAAGGCTGGTTACACTTCCAGGAATCTAGAAGCGTAACCAGTTCTCGTTGCCCCTCCAGTTTCGCGGGCCTGTTCCACGGCAGCCGTGAGTCCGGTCCTCCTGTGGTCAAGGCCGTGGCTCGGTCTCGGATGGCAGGGGCAGATCCACCTTTTGTACCTATCTTGACTATTGTTTTGATCTACAGTCCGACAGGACCCTCGTCGCTCGCCCCACGCCAGTGGGTGGGGAGGGGGTCATGAAGTTGGGGTTCATCGTGAACCTATCAGAATCCACTTCGAACCGAGCCAGTTCCCAGTTTTTTTTCTGGGGCCGCAGCTGATCTTCTCAATGGCCGTGTATTCCCTATGTAAGGGCGTGTAACCATATCATTCATTGCCCTACGCTCTTTTCCGGGGCCAGCAACTTGTGCTTTAGTGGCTTGGCTCCGGGTTCAGGGACTTATGGCCAGCCGTGTGACATCGTGCCTTTCTGTCGGCTCCCGTAAATCGCCCAATCCAGCTGCACCTTCTGGCGCATTATCGTCCGGCAACGGACAATCTGGACCGCCTGGTCCCAGTGACTGCCATTGTGAGGGACTCTCTATCCTGGTGGAGGTGCCACAATCTCCTCTGGAGCGTGGAGGGGAGTTCCTCCTTCCCAGCCCAGCCTGATCTGACCACAGATGGCGGGTCGTTGCTGGGGTCAGTCACATTCGGGACGAGACCAGTTCGGGGGCCGCTTCGGCCAACGGATCGTTCTCTTCAACATCAATAATCCTGGAACTGAAAGCGATGATTTTATCTCCGCATCATTTCCAGGACTTGGTGACCGGTTGCAAGATCCTCATCCGATCCGACAACACTACGGCGGTGTCGTACATCAACCGGCATGGGTGGAACAGATCTCCACTCTTTAATCTCCACCGAGTCTTCGGAGCGGAGTGCTGCATCGAGAAGGGGAAATCACGTTAACGCTGTTTTCATTACCGGAAACGCGTTCACAACGTCACTGCGGACTGTCTACCCGGGGGCGGGACCACCTCTTAGTGGTCTTTGTCTCATCGGTTAGCGCAACGGATCTGCGGTTTTTTAGATCGTCCGCTTCGATGATCTATTTGTGTCCGCCAGGAATGCCAAGCTTCCGACGTACTGCTTTCTGGGACGCGATCCCGGGGTGTGGGCGTCGTATGTTTTTTTTCTTTCTCTGGACGGGTCGGGGAGAGGCTTACGCCTCCCCCCGATCCCACTCATCCCTCGAGTAGACATGTAGGAAGGGTCACTACGAGGTAATACTCTGGTCCCCATCTGGCCTCGTCAGCCGTGGTATCTTCCGCTGGTGATCCTGCTTGCAGGGTCACTGCGGACCCTCCCGCGGGACTCTCATGTCCTGTGGGAGTCACCTGTGATGTCCAGACTTATCTGGTGACGCTTTGTCACTGCCAGCGTGCCGGCTGTCAGGAAATGTTTTCCAGAAGCAATGCTTTTCCTCGTGCCCTGCTGAAGCTGGTGACCAGGGGTAGCAAAGATCCTCTCTCGTCGCTTATTTTGAGCGATGGCGGTCTTCGCTAAGTGGTGCAGAACAAATTATTTTGTCCGCCAACTCTGTTGCCTCAGATCGTCAAGTCTTCGCCCCCTGAATTCTTGATTCAGTAGTGGCCTAGACCCGAAGCACAATCAAAATCTCAGGTTTGCGGTTTCGGTGTTCTATTACCAAGGAACGGTCCCCGGGGCTGTTCCGAGTGGGTGATGAGTTTTTGACCGCCTCTTTACTTTGGCAGTTTTACACCAGAGCGCCACCGAGGCCAGTTATGCCTGAGTGGGACTTGGCAACCGCCCTACGGAGTTTGACAGGCGTGCCGTACGAGCCGATGAGCTCCGCCAGTCTGGCCCGTTGCCATCCAAAACTATTTTCCTGCTGTGTCGATGGCGTCAAGGGCCGTCGCGCCGTGGGTACGCTTTGCAGCATTGGTCTGTGGGGAAATTTTATAGTTTTTGGGGACTTTCGGTGCCACTCCTTTCTGCCCGAGTCTTCTTCCAGTATGAACCCTGGCTTTCCGTGCACCCCCTCAATGCTTGGCCGGACATTCGGTTGGTTCTGCCGTGAGGGAGGACTGGCTACATGTATGGTTTCCGTGGGAAGCTCTCGATTTTTAACCTCTCCCGTACTAAGACCCTTCGTGGAACACGTTGGGTCTGCGAGTTATCAATCAGGCCAATTCGGTGAACGCCGGCGAATGTGCTCACGGCTCATTCCACACCAGAGCGTGGCCAGTTTCGGCTGCTTTCCTGCTGCCGTCGTTCCGCCTAGAACAGATCATTAACACCATTGGGCTGACGCTTTATCAATTCCTTCATAACCACGTGCATGAGGGATATGGAGATGGGGGGGGTCCCGAGCCCTGCGGTTCGCTCAGCGCCGTTCGAACCAGCGTGAGCATGATTAGTTCACAGGGTAAGTCTATTCCCGGGACTTTTAACCGGAATTAACTTATTTGGTGGACGGGGAGCGAAGGTGGGGCCTACTTGTCTAGGCCTTTAGTAAGCTTTCGCTCTCTGATCCAAGGGTGGTGCTTACCCGTGGCCAGCCTTTTGAGGTTGGCCTTCGGGTTCGTTCTACTTGTGGGTTTTCTATTCGATCGTGTAGTCTCTTTTCGGGCGCACTACCTCCGGCCTATGGTCGTTGGCTAGTCTGGAAAAAGGGGTTTTTCAAAATGTCATGCAATTTGTTAAAATCGACATTGGAAACCCTAAGGATATTTCAATATGAGGGAGTTTTGTTTCAAACAGTAATTGTATCTTAACTCCCGTTTATTTTGGAATCCTCCTTTTTTTTCAATTGTCGAGCCCTTCCTGCACACTAGCCCCACTGCTTTTTCGCCCGAGAGGTGAGCCAAGGGTTTGCGGGAAGAGACGAGCAGAATGGGATCGGCCGTGAAAAAAAACCCCGTTTTCCCCCCCCCAGTGTATGACGTCGCCAGGATCCCTGAATAGAACTGTGTGTTTATTAGTTTTGGGGGTCATCTTTGTGGCACCAAGATGATGCAATATGTTATTATCGACATTGGAAAAAGGGATTCACATCAAATAAAACGGGAGTTTAAGAAAACCAATACTGTTTTTCGAAACAGTTTCTATACTGACATTTTCCTTACATGGTGCGTCGGAGACTGCGAGCTCTGTCCTGTTTTTCTGGCAAAGCTGTATTTTAAAGAGCTCTATCTCATGTTGCAGTCCATATGTACATAGGTCGCTTTGTTTTCAAGTTAGAGCTTTTCAAAGTTTATCCTTTTTTACAGTTTAACCTTTCAGGTGCATTTCTTGGGGTCAAAAACTGAATTTTTGTCTGTGGAATACTGAAAGCTTAGTTCCAAAGTTTACAAAAAGACCCTCTGGCCATGACTGTAATGTGGGGTATACACAGATTGATCTTTAAAGACCCCTATGTGACCTTTGACCCAATTTCATTAAAATCAAACAAAGGTTAACAATTGCTCATTCTCACATATGAACGATGATTAATTCATACTTGGTTCAGGAGAACCACTGGCCCAAGGTTCATAGGTGGTGTAACAAAGTAATGTCTGATGCCCTTATGTGAAACTTTGGACCCCATTTTGTGAAAATCTTTAAAACTACACTTTCTTTGCACATAAGATGCTACGGCCACCAAAGTTACTTAAAAATAACCACTGGCATGACTTAATGTGAGATGTACACAGATTGACCGTTGACCCCTATGTGACCTTGACCCAATTTCATAAAATCAAAAACATTAAAATATGAGTTAAAATTGTTACAAACACTACAAAAAATCTGATGCAAACATCAAAAAACTACGACTCCATTGACAAACTTGTTGATGGAAGGCGACACAAGCGGTCCCGGGGGGGAGGGAAACGATTATTTTTACTTTTTTACCTTTTTTCATTTAACTGAGAATATTGATTTCTTCCATTTTATTCAAAAATGTGCCCACAAATCTGAGCTTGGCCCCACATTTATCTGATATCGTTTGTGACTGTTTCTATTGATACTGTGGCAAAAAAAAATAATGCAGTGACATGTTTATGAGGCTTCTGGTAACTTTACAACATATTTGACCAAACAGTTTAAAATGATGAAATGTGGAATTTTCCAAAATGAATAGATTAGCTCAGCACGTGCCTGAAAAAAAGTTTCATTTTGGTTGAGGGGGTTGTCTCAAGTATGGTCTTCCACTGACAACGAATAAGTCAGCAAAACAGGACTTGTCCACAAAGCATCATTTTTCTTAGGCATGGAAATCCCCAAGCCCAAATCAAGCAGATCGTGTCCTACCCCCGGACGGACACAAAGCCCAGGAAAACTGGTATTTAGCACAGCTGACAGACTTGTCCATTGGTATTTCATGAGGGAAAGATAAAAGCCACATAAATTATTTGAAATCTAGCATGCAGTGAGGTTGACTTTGACCAGTGAGGCAAAAGTAACACACGTAAAGTGAAGTCGCAGGTCAAGGAATCGCATGATAAACGTGAGGTCAATGGCAGTCCCAAGTCAACTCCAAGTCAAACGTCAAAAGTTCAATCATTGCTAATTAACCATCTGTCAAACTGAAGTCTCACTACTATTAAAGCGTAGAGCCTCAGCATCATCGGTGCTCTTGTTGTGGTGAGTATCATGGCACAAAACAGAATAAAAAGTCCATTAAAATAGCTTCCAATGACAAATGGAGTGTAAATTTCCAGGTTTTAAAATCCTAGTGGTAATTTTGCTTGGATCCGGGTCTGATGCTGTTCCATATTGGAATACTATAGGTCTGGTCTCAGATAGGTACCATTTGAAAACAGATGCGGTTTCTTCATGTAGGTGTTTTAAAATCTGATGTCTCTTCCGTGAATAAGAATGTTCCAAATTTATATGGTCATTATTTTAATCTGAAAGTGTTGGCACTGAAAAAAAAAAGAAAATTAACTTTCCCTTACAATTGAGGGTCAATCAAGTATGTAGCCCAAAGTATGAGCTGAGTTACAGGCAAGTTGACTTTGTGCCACAATGCTCCAAAAGCCTGGCGTGCAGTTGTGACAGCACGCAACATGTACAAATGGGATGTTACCACTTTGTCGGTGACCTCAACGGACCTCCTATTCTTTAATGTATGGGAAGGTTGTAAATTTCTCCACAAAATGTTATTTGTGACCCCGTTGTAAAATCTGGTGTTTACTATAGTTCATGATCAAACCTTAAAGTTACACCCTTCCTTGTTCTTAGAAGTCTTAAGATTCAGTTTTTTTTTTAAAGTTTTTAGATCAATTTAAGGGATTAGCAGCGATTATTCGAGAGAATCGAAAAAAAAATTGAAAATGCAGTGTTTTAACTTTATATCAGCAATTGTGTGTACAATCTCATATAACTGCTTTAATGGCAGAAACAAACCAACAATAGTGAAAAAAAAAATGAAGTACGTATTTGAGGAAAATTTGTCAATACGGCTCCGCAAATAGACATACACTACAGCGATGACGTCTCACAATCTACAATAAACAGTTGATGTTTTGGGGGGGGGTTTTTTGATTGTGGTTACACTAGCACGGATAAATAAAGATCAATCATGTTTGTGTTTGAGGCCAAACTGTATTGATCGATGGTGAACATATCCGATTTAAAACTGGGCTATTCACCCGAGAAAGGGCTTTTTGAGATTCTAAGTTCGGGAATTTTGAACGCACGTATAGAAATTAAAGAATAAGAGTAAAAAAATACTCCCTGCCTTGTCTTTATTGCACGGATTTCAAGCCACCACTTACATGTTTATGTTTGCATATCCATGCCAGCAACAAAAATACAAAAAAGATATGACTTTGCTGATTTTTTTTCGATGTTTCGGAATATCAAATCGCTGCTAATCCCTTTTAAGTGATTTTTCCCCTATCAGCTGATATGCTTGGAACAGCTCCCCTCTAAAAGTTTGTTAATTGTGAAACATTTTTAGCTATTTTTACCGTGAATGGGCGGTGGCCGGATTCACCTCACACTCACAGAACCACCCTTACTCCCTCATCCACTATCCCAATCAAGATCATCCATCCTCAACCAACCTCCTAATCTCCCTCCTCCAATGCTTCTTCCAAGTATTCATTTGGAGTAACCTCTCAAACCTCCCACACCGAAACCCAAAAAGCCCTTCTTACAACATGCCCGTCATCCCTCCCCAGAAAGCACATGCCCACACCAACGCACACCACTCGCCTTTGCCAAACGGTCCCCAACCGCTTCTTCAAACCCAACATTCTGCATCAAGTTATACGTCTATCCTATCCTCAACCTTCACACCCCACACCACTCGCATTATTGCTCTCTCTCTTCCTCACAGAACCCCCATCCCCATATCATATTCGCTCAGACACCACGTCTCTTTCCCATACAGCATCACTGATCTTCACACAACTCTTATTACACCATATATACCTTTCATCTTCAAAGGATATATTTTCCCTCACAAACAGCTCCCACCATAGCTATAGATCTAGGGCTCGCTTATTACATATGTCCACTTAACATATCTTCCACCCTTGTTCATTGCCTTCAGGCTTCACTTCTCAATCTTATACACCTTATTTGATTCCTCTCTCAAGCTCAGCTCCTCTCATCCTCCTCCTTCATAGCCTTCGCGACCTCTTTCTTTGCTCACTTTTTCACCTCTTTACCTCGCTTTATTCTCTTACTTACCATTTGTCCTCAATGCCTGAAGCATCTTGCTTCCACCCCCCATATCCTCCTTCTGCTCCTACATTTCTTTTTCAACACACTTCATCACATGCCTTCAACACCCCTTCTTTAAAGCTCCCCACAAATCCGAGCACATCAGTCCCCCCAACTCCTCATCTCAAAATGGTCTTTCTTGTCTCTCTTTCAGCTTCCATACTTTCCTTCTCTCCTGCACTCCATTGTACCTTCCTCAAACCACCTTTTTTCACCTTCCTCTATCTACATCTGCAACCACCAACCTGTGTTGCAATACCCTGGAATCACCATAAAAGTCAACATTCTTCCAGAAATTTTCTCCTTTCCCCTTGGGGGGCCACTACACAAAATCAATCCCTGTCTCAGGGGGTGGTGTCCCCCTGAGGCTAACACTTTCCTGAAACCACGTATTCGCAACACATCACTCTTTTTTTCATCACAAAAACTCTATCAACATTCTTCCTTCCGATTCCTCTCCCCAACACCCATTTTCCTCCGACGTGAACCCCTTCGAAACCTTCGCTCCTTTTCCCCCCTTGTACATCGAAATCACCAGCAAACACACGACCAAAGCTATCAACCTCCACACCTAGCACATCCCATTCATCTGCCAACTCATAAAAATGCTCCTTCTCTTCACACTTCCTTCCACACTTACGATTGACATCACCCTATCACTCTTCCTCCTCACCTAAAACTACCTTTTCAGACAATTTCTCTTTCACCAGAACTCCCACACCCCCTATCCCCTCACTATTACCTACCCACCATGATTTGTACATTCTTCCCACTACCCCCATCATCCTAGCCCTCTCCACCTCACCTCCTGCACACAAGTAACATGTCCACCCTCCTCTTCCTCAGTTCTTGACATCTCCATCTCCACACCTTTCCCCTTCAGACTCCCCACATTTCAGCTACCAACCCTCACCCCGAGCCGCTCATCACTCACCAGGTTTTATGGTGTCGATGATACATCATAAACAACTTTTAAACAAAATGCATGCTCAAAGTTACCACACAAAGGTATACGTTCCCCAGAGGTCATTGTACATGCACATCTGTATATCGCCATATATTCTATGGGGATATCAACCAAAGGGTCTTGTACTTAAACAAATTAAGATATCAAGACACCAAGATGGTTCTTTCAAGAATAGTTTGTTAATTATGTATCTTCAGCAAATAGTTCTATTGCGAGCAAGTAATCCTGTGCAAATCAATGTCCTAAAAAAATCACTACGGTACTTCATCAAACTACGCAAAATAAGAAATCATTCTTATCCACCTGCTCTGTCACTATCATTTTTAAATGTGAACAACAAATAAACGGTGTATTTTTCTCCATTCTGCAGATATTAACTGACAATCAAATTAAAAGTGATCCTTTGAAATATCAAACATGCCGCCAACAGCAGCCATTTCCCGTATGGTTCTGAATGCCATCAGACAAGGAGTTCGCCCTGCGAGTCCCTCGTGCATATTATGGCGACATCTACCATGTGTCGGAGTACCATCGCCAGTGACTCCAAGGTTAATGCACGTGCAGAGGCGGCACCGGTCTTGTGCAGCAGCCGAGCTAGATGTAGTGATGAACGGTGGACCAAAGTTTGCCAAGCTTCGAGACAGAAGTGTGATGCGAGTTGCAGGGAGCGATGCTGCTGATCTGAATTCGGGTTTGGTTGCTAATGACATCAACAATTTTGAATGACGAGAAAGTCATGTACACAATGTTTTTTAAACACAGCGTAAGTGAATATCTGAACAAATTTGATGTTCTCTATAATTCCTGAACGTAACTCCTTGAATTTGCTAAAGGACTGGCAGAGGTGCCTTCCGTTTTGACATGTGTTATCTGTTCCCATTTGTCACAAATCATATAATTTAATGTGAAGTTTTCGTCCTAACTTTGCAAAACAGCAAAATGTTCATATTTTGAAGAAATGGACCTTTATTTAAGAGTATTTTTAAGTGTATTCTTCAATGGGAAATCAAATTTTTAATTATACAATGCCCCCACCCCCCCCAAGAATGGAAGGGACCCCACCTTTTTTTTTTATTAAGGGGGTGCTGATGTGTATTGAATCTATCTACGTGTAATTGGCTTTCCTGCTCTATTTTTTCTTGGGGGACAGGGTTATTTTAAACAATTTCTCCATCGAGGGTGCATAAAATAGAAAAAATAACAAAACAATCATTCATGTTTGATCATTAATATAAATCTCAGTGAGATTTTGAAGTAAGTATGAATTATTTATAGTTGTGGGTTTGCTAGAACTCAACACCCCCCCCCCTTCCAATTTTGGAGTTTTTTCATTTTTTTTAGCTTGTTTATGAGCAATTTAGGCGAAAGCATGAATCCCTCATGAAAACCTGAGTCTTATGTACACTATATACTGCAAAATGACAATTCAATCATCCTAGTTTCAACTATGAGGGTGGCGTCTCTCTGCTTATCCTGCCAGTTCCTTTTGCCCGTTACAATGTAGAATGATCTTTTGTTGCATCCGTCCTTGAATTCAGGCCATTTACAAACATTCCCCACTTGATAACAAGACCCAACTATAAACCCACAATTTTAACCAAACGTTAACACATCACACCACACAACCACCCCCCGACACACCAGACACACACACACGAATTATGATGGCCTAGGTCTTTCGAATTATATCAAATGACGCTCAAATCCAATTTACTGCAAAAATGTGGTTTGGGTATTAAAAAACTAGCTGCCTGTATAATTAATTATAATGCTCTTTTCTTAATCATCTTTTAGGGCCGTGTGTTGTATGATGTCATGGTTTACCGGTATGATGAGGCTGGAACCGGTCGACCGGGTGATCAGTGCTTTCTCATTGAGTGTGATAAATCTGTGACCACAGACATACTTAGACATATGGTAGTCTACAGAGTTAGAAAGAAGGTAAGATAAAGAATAGAAATAAAAAAAAACATCTTTGTGATTATTTCCTACTCCTCCAGAAAAACTACAGTTGGACAGGGAATGTCAACTTTCACATCTTGTAATACTAGGCCTGAATATAATAATAAGACATTAAATGGCAAGACTATCAAAGGCCAGTGCTTAGCCATGCCACTAAGTTATAATCTGTTTAATCTGTACACAAAGGTGACACAACCAAATTACATCATCGTCATCATCATCATCATCATTATTGTCGTCATCGCCATCATCATCATCATCCCTTTACATATAAAAGATTATTGTCCATGTTCCAAATTGAGATTGATTTTCTGGTTGCATTGAATGACCTAAAAATTTGCTATTTTTGTGATCCTTCCCATTCATGAAGATATATGAACAGGTAACTGAATTCCTAAAATGCAATGGGCAAAGTCCCTATGTCAAAAAATATCAATAACAGTGAAATTTAGATCATAACATTGACAGATAAACGTGTGTGTGGGAAATGGAGCCACTGAGAATATCATTCCTATGGAGATCTACACAATCTCCTCCCTACTCCAGCAAACAAGTCAGACTGCTGCCATGCTTGCGGTAGGAGAGGAAATCTACAGCACATCCTAAGCTCATGTCCATCAAGTCTATCCAGCGGTCTGTATACATGGCGTCACAACAACATACTTAAAGTGGTTGTTGAAGCAGTGGAGGAGAGAGTTCAGAAGGCAAACTTGTCAGATGACTCCAATAGTGCAGTTCAGGTTATCAACTTTGTGGCAGAGGGCCATGGATCAGGAAGCTATGCATGCAATCAGCTCAAAGCGGCGGAACATTCTGACTGTAGCAAATGACTGGGAGATAACAGAAGACCTCAGTGGAGGTGGAACCTTTCCAGTGGAAGTGGCAGTTACAAATCTCAAGCCAGACATAGTCATATGGTCAGCTTCTCAGCAGCATGTGATCTTTGGGGAACTGACAGTACCATGGGAAGACAGCATCCAGGAAGCGTATGAGAGAAATTGCACCCAAGTATACCAGGTTGAAGGCAGACTGTGCGAACGGGATGGAAAGCAATAACCTTCCAGAAGTGGTTACGTGACTTGGGTTGTAGTAGAAGGGAGTCGACTCGACTGAGCAGGGAAGCGGTAGAGGCAGGTTCAGTGTGGATATGGTCAAAGTATGTACAGAAGAGCAAGATTTTGTAGCAGTTTTCAAGTCTATGTTAGTCAGCAGGAGGTGGCACTTTTTGTTCTGCTGGCCTACCACCTGGAGGAATTATAAGGAAGTACTGAGTTTAATGGGCCGAAACTTCCTGAGGGAGCACTCAGCTGGAGGATCTTGCTAATGTTGCTGTACACGAATATCCCTGTACATGGAATAACTAAGCTCAAACCCACGTATTTATAGAAAATCACAACTTGTAGAACATTTGGATCCAGAAATTATTGTGGCTATCCTATAGAATTTCAAGGTTGCAATGTAATTGTTCAACATTCAGAAAAACAAGATTACTAAATTCTTCAAAGAAATAAGTGAAAGAGGTGTTATGTTCTCAAAAGGGAGGGGGAGGAAGGAAGGGAATAGGAAAGTGATGGAGGGAGGAGGGAGGATGGGGAATAGGAAAGAAGGAGGGAAGGGAAAGGGAATAGAGAAAGGCGGAAGGGAATAGGAAAAGGAGGGAGGAAGGGAAGTAGGAGAGAGGAAGGGAGGAGAATAGGAAAGGAGAGGGGAGGGAATAGGAAAGAGGGAGGGATGGAGGAATGGGATGGGATGGCGTGCAAAAATGATAACCCTGTGTTTTAGTCCATCCTGGGTTATATGTTGATGAATGTTTTAGCATATCATTTCATTAAATAATAATTCAATTCATGTTTGCACTTGATACTAATATGTTTTTATTTTTCTCTGCATTCTTTTAAAGGCTGAGTAAGCTTTTGTAAGGAGACAAATACCAGGTATGGGTAGGGGGGGCCCCCATTTGATCTGACAGCAATGAAGACACTCCACTAACATTCGGAACGGACACCGCTGACAACGTGCTTCTACGAGTCAATGATCCAAGAATAAAGGGATTTGCACAGCGTATACTGACAATGACAGATGTGGATAACTGTAAGTTCTTTCTCGATCCATACGTCACTTCACCTGAATTACAACCTTGATGATAATATTATAACCAATGCCTTTCCTGTTTCATCCTATATGAGCAGATTTACAATCAGGGTACACATTTGATTTTCTCAGTGTTCGCTCACGTTTTCTTAGCTGGGGGGCTATGTGAAGTTATGATATCTTGTCAATTACCATCTTTGAAAGGGATTCAACTATGTCATTCAGCAGTTCATCAGAAAATACCAAAAGATGCAGCCATATGCCCACACTTATTTTTTTATTGGGCAGGGTTAGTCATTTCTGATGAACCACTGCAAAGATCAATTTATTAGCTAAAGACCAAAGTTTTCTGTTTTACAGACAACCAAGAAATTTCACAGAATTTCAAGTTTATAGAACACAGATTTTGACTGAGAAACTTGAATGTCCTAAAAAAATAGAAAGTGGGATTTTTCTGGTTATCTCTGATTTTAAACACAAAATAATAGTTCTAATTCATTCTACCACCAATTTTGTCTCAATATGCATTAAAATCCCCTGAATTTCCATCAATTCTGGACCAAAATGACCTTAGTAGGCATTGTTATCATTGATTTTATGCATATCTAATGTGGGATACTTCCCAAGTGCTTATTTAGGTGTTTCTAGATTAAATATGGTATTGTTGTTGTGTTTTAGTTTAAGAAAAATTAATGGTTCCCTAGAATCACATACAAAACAAAAAACAGAAAAGAACACAGAATCTTTGTTTTAGAAAATGGGTAACTTTGGTCTAAAATTTAGCATTTTTCATAAGTTTGCTGGTTATGTCATATAAATAGGGCCAATGATAAAGAATCTACTCTGTATGTCAGGCTGAATGTTAAATCTGATAATCCTCTTTTCCATCCAGTGGGTGAAGCCTTACCTGAATGTCAGCAGTGCCCCATTGACTGGTACACAGTCCACCGTTACCGCTGGGGAGTACCAGAGGGAGTGATAGACCTTCCCCCAGCAGAGGCATTACCACTGGAATCCAATTTGGCCTATATGAATGGAGGTAAGCACTTGAACAATAACACTATTATAGTAGATTTCAAAATAAGTGAGACCTCATTAAAAGTTTTAGGTCTGTCCATTCACCGTGAGAGGTAAGAGGAAATATTTTAATGGCCACAGGTAGAAAAGTTTATGGTGCTCATAAAATGTGTAGTAATGTAGCTAGTAAGTAAATGTTGACTTAAAATACATTGTTTCACATTTAAGATAGCTTGGATGTTTCAATTGAAGTATTAGGATGAAAACACCAGCAAATATTCATTAAATGTTGTTATTTGAACATAAATTACCTTTGACACTACAAAATATCATTCTTTATCACAGTACTGGAGAAATAATGCATTCTTATATCAATGCACATATAACACAACTAAGTTTTTATTTTGCTATAAAGAGTGGGCCAAACTTGTATAAGAGATTAGCACAAAGCGGATTTGACAAGTCCTTCTATCATTAACAGAAAATGCATCAGTTTCCAGTAAGCCGATTCTATAAAGTAACTTTGTACAATGGACACAATTATGTTTTGTGATGGCAACAAAGGCCTAGTCTCCACATGGCCGGGGATTGAACCATCACCTGTATGGCTTTATGTATGGAGTCTCACATAATTTGAAATCTACTATAGCTTTCTAGATATCAAAAATATACCAAAGTTTCATATTTTTCAAATTTGGAAAAAAGTCTAACTTTATTTTGGAATGGGGTATAACAGTCCAGCTTGATTCAATCACACTCTTTTTGATGTTTTCAGTGAGTTTTTCCAAAGGCTGCTACCTTGGACAAGAGCTGACGGCTCGCACACACCACACAGGTGTCATCCGGAAGAGAATCATGCCATTAGAGATCACTGGGTATGTAGGAAACCATACCTCCTAAAGTCTTATCAGAAAAAAAAATAGGCAGGCAAGTTCAGTCTCTCCATTGGAGAGTTTTATTTCAAAGTAAATATAGGCCCTCCGGCCCTTATCACATACAAAAATGATTTCATCAGAAAAAAAAATAGGCAGGCAAGTTCAGTCTCTCCATTGGAGAGTTTTATTTCAAAGTAAATATAGGCCCTCCGGCCCTTATCACATACTTTTTTTTTTTTTTTTTTTTTGTCATCCGGAAGAGAATCATGCCATTAGAGATCACTGGGTATGTAAAAAACCATACAATAAGTTTTGAAGAAAATCTTGTGTTGCATCACCAAAACCAGGGTTCATCCTTCATGTAAGACTGCACAGAATTAGCCTAGCACGAAATCTTCTAAGGATCAAAGGATTACAAGTATTGTACAGCTTTATTCCGTAAAAGAGTCTTTACTCTAGTCTAACTCATGAATATCTTACACCAAGGACACACCAAAACCAGGCCCGTACGTAGGAGGGGTGCGGGGGTGCACAAAAAAAGTGGAAAAGGTCTACTTTTTGCTGATTTTTTTCAATAAAAAGGTCAAAATTTAAGAGAAATTTCAACAAGAAAGTCCACTTTTTGGTGATAAGATGTTTAAAAGATCCAAAAAAGGACCATTTTAAGGGGGTTAGGTCCGCTTTTCCCAAAACAGTACACATTTTCGAAGTCCCACAACCCCCCCCCCTCCAATAAATCCTGCCTACAGTCCTGACCAAAACAGTAACATAGACATACCACCAAAGCAACAGGTGATAAGGTAATATACTTGTCTGTTATTGGACCGATTGATTGACTGGAAGATTTAACCTTTGACCAGGATTTCCCCCATCAGTGTGAAGTATTGATCTCTCAGGAGATCCTGCATCGCTCGTGTGCTTCACAAAGTACAAGTATCATGCAGCAAAAGAAATCAATGCCCTCAAAATGGCCGAGATGACCACTTGCTGACTACTGATCGGACTTTTTGTCAAGTAAATAAAGAAATCAATGAATGGCCCTTTAATTTGACCACTTGCTGACCACTGATGCTAATTCTGTGTACACCCCATAGGCAATGGCCATAGGAGATGTCTATGCATGAAGGGCAAGAACATTGCATGCTATTTGTAGAAGAAAGATTTCTTAGATTTTGGCCAAAATGGCCGAGATGACCACTTGCTGACTACTGATCGGACTTTTTGTCAAGTAAATAAAGAAATACATAAGAATTGAAGGGAAATTGAGCAATCTTGGAGGGAAATTTTGATTGTGTTCCCGGGAAACTTGATATTTTTTCCAGCCCTGCCTATATGCAGATAAGGCCAGCCATGCTTATGAGCAAATTCGGTTAAAAATACATGTGTAGGAAAACCTGTGTAAAAAGACCCATTTTGGGTCCTTCAAAAATTATAAGTGATACATATGTGTTTCAGTTAGGTCCTATATTTTAAGGTTTATATTAAACAATTTTAAATCTGTAGTTAATTTTTCCTCTGTGGTGTTGATTAAATGCCACACTACCATAGGACTAAATATAAAAACTATGTCCCCACACCCAAAAAATGAACAGAATAACTACTGAAAAATATAGTAATATAATCCATCAAGCCTATGAAACTACACAATAATAAATATACTCATTGGAAAAGGGTGAAGCTTTCCAATTTCTCTATTAAATCGTGATGATTACCATTTTAGATTTAATATATGGATTGTTAGCTACCTATTGGTGTAAAGTCTCTAAATTATTTTCCATGAGCCACCAGGCATTTTGGCTTTAAAAAGTCATAAAAAATCTGTAGTTATTTTTTCCTCTGTGGTGTTGATTAAATGACCCAAAAAAATCTGTAGTTAATTTTTCCTCTGTGGTGTTGATTAAATGACCCACTACCATAGGACTAAATATAAAAACTATGTCCCCACCCAAAAAATTAACAGAATAACTAATGAATAATATAGTAATATAATCCATCAAGCCTATGAAACAACACAATAATACTATACTCTTTGGAAAAAGGTGATGCTTTCCAATTTCTCAACTATTAAATCCTGGTGATTACCACTTTTGATTTAATAATGGATTGATAGTTACCTATCGGTGTAAAGGCTGTAAATTATTATCCATGAGCCACCAGGCATGCAGGCAGTAGTATTGGCTTTAAAAAGTCATAAAAAGTCACATCACAGAAGAAGAAATTGTCTGCAAGCTATTTCTAATTAAACAGCTGTTTGCATGGCTACCACACCTGATGGCTAATAAACCATTATTGCACGCAGGGCAGTTAAAAATATAATGCTCTGGTCCTATTTACCTTCATATAAACAATAAAAATGACAAATAAAGTGGTCCTCAAGCAAGTTGCAGACCTTTCTGTCTGCAAAAACTAATGCCTTCTCCAAGGAGTCTCAGACTGAAGTCCAAGCTTGGAACTAACAAAACTTACAATGTATTATTGTTTAAAAATTGTTATTACTTGTTATGAGCTTTCAGAGGTTGTACTCCAAGTTAAGATTAGAGAACTTACAACTAGCATAACAGGCAGTGGTGTGTGTGTGTGTGTGTGTGGGGGGGGGGGGTTGTCATAACCCTATTGACCCTAGAAAAAAGACTCAAGATGTTTATGCAAATTATTAGCACAACATAAAAAAATGTTTTTCATTTACAGTTTAAAAAATTACCTGCACAAATATGAAAAAACATGACAAAACAACTCTGTATGTACAACAAAATAAAAGGTCTTATTTATGTATTTGAAAAAAGTTTAAATAGTAGCATGTTGTATTTCTTTTTGGAGTTACATGTAAGTTGATCTAAAAAAAAAGAAATCTGACCCACCCTAATATTTTTCTTCCATTATGGTAAATAAACGTTTTTAAGACCTAATCTGCATGCTATATTATTAACCCTTGCAATCTGTAATTTGATGAAACTGATTTTTCACCAAATTGGCTGCATGGCACTGTACCAGTACTGCAGCTGCACTTTATTATACATATTAGAAGTCCCATAGCGCATATTTTATGATGGTGGACCACAGGCAGCGATAAATTATATTGCTAATTATGATCAAAGAGGGTCATTACATGTATATATGAAAGCACATAGCAAGAGCTCCTTAATTTAAGCATGTGCAAAAATTAAACCTGGAAAAAATGCATTATCAGCCATCCATTTTGTTACTGGAGTGGAGCAAAAAGCAAGACACAGCATAAAAATACAAAACCCATATCACAGATCAAGACAAACATGTGACCCCCTGAGAGCTAAATAAAAATCATAAGGACCTGCCACACAGCTGTTTGACCCCATGCAAATTGTCTCTTTATTTTTCCAGTTTGGTTAGGTTTCCATATATGTATGTAACTATGTGTGTTCCAGTTTGGTTAGGTTTTCATATTTCAGGTCTTCTTCAAAAAGTTGAAGTCTGATTTAAATCAGACTAGGGGATAAGGGGGGACCAGGGGTCAAATTTATGTTGAGCAAGAATTTCTGAGTTTTCTTAAAGGTGCTTGTTCCGATTTGTGTGTCTTGTGTTCTCTACTTGATATGAAAGCCTGGCACATGCACATACACCCCATCAAGTACCGTGGGAAACAAACTTGCGGTTTTGATGGTAGACGCAATAATGCATGTTGCAAATCCCTTTTCAATACTGTGCTAATATTGGTGGTTAACCACTAAAACGGCGGTTTTTTGTTTATATCTTGGGAATGGATTTGAGGGCTCAAATTTCAGGACGACAATGAGAAAAATACGGCCTTTCATCTGATATCAAAATCGATACTACTTCCGGGTAAATCAGGGGGGTCCCAAAGACGATCGGAACACGCACCTTTAATACATGGATTTTGGGTTTCTTCCCGGAAATCATTTTTTACCGAAATTCCTATCCCACAATGCACCAACGATGTACGAGTAGATATGCATCACTCCATGCACGCTCGCGGTTTAGTGCGGCTCCTTTAAACTACGTGCACATTTTGTGGCGCAAAAATTACAAGGCAATCAAAGAGTCCTCGTTACTGGTAAAATTTATGTACAGCAAACGGTTTTTGCACAGTTATGACAGAAAAATGACTGTATGACACAAAACACCATAGAATATATATGCGCTATTTATTTTATATAGAGTGTGCGTTGTTGGTAAAATTTCGGTAAAGATTAACATCCGGTTGGAAAACCCAAAATCCACATATTTCTGAATTCTCACTACTTTCAGCTCTATTTTGCTTTTTATTTGGCGAAAATCGGACATTCAGTTATTCAGATATGACTGAATTTGTACGTAAGATTAGATACACATTGATTACTAATGTTAACTGTTCAGATGATATAAAAATCTTAACTTTTTGAGGTAAGTTAGGATTCCAAGGCTGTGGATCACGAAATGCCCCTTTACTCTGTCAGTGTCTTTGATTACATAACTCTTACCCGGCGGGTCATTGTAAATCTTTTCTATTACAGTGGCGAGGGTTTACTAACACCAGGCACAGTGATCACAACACCAGAGGGCAAAGATGCTGGCAGAGCTAGGGGCCACTTAGGACAGTTTGGAATTGGCCTTATGAGGGTCAGTGTTTGGTGAGTATTTGAAAGTATATCACTACATTAGCATTTGTGTAGGCTTGTTTTTCCTTTTTTTGCACTCTTTTTACAAGGATTTAAAAAAAATATTGTTGTAGATAAATGATTATTTTGTTGCGGATAAATGTTTAGGGATGACATCCAAATACTGCCTCAAGCCTTGGAGACATCCCCAACTGCTATCAACAGACCATTTAAAAAACAGGGCTGCAGCCTTTACATGGTATTCATGGTAACAGTTGTAGGGTAAGTTTCAGGTAAATCTAATCTTCATACAGGATGCCATATGCTGTAGTACAAGTGAGCAAACAAGCCAAAAAATCGGGCAAACCAGTCAAGCCAACCATTTGCAGGTTATGTTAGCACATCTGTGCCAGTAACAAAAATATTAAAATAGGAATTTTGATGACCTTTATCTAATATCGGACTAGCAAATCACTGATTATCCCTTTAAGCAGTGGACGCAGCATTAAATAGAGCAGGAGCAGAATATCATAGGGTCCTTATTTAGGGAGTTCATTCATGCCCGACGGCATCTAAGGTTTGACACCTTTAGTAGTTAGTATGGACCCTCTACATCAATGCAAGGTAGTTAGTGGTGTCAAATTGTGGTGTCACTGTTTCAATAGGGGCCAATTTAAGTTTACACAGGGGTCAAACTTTTAAATTATTCCAATCATGTTGAAATGTATGCCATATTGTCCGTCTAGTCACAAGGATTCCAAAAATGTATAGTTTGTACCATCTATGACCATTGGTTTTAGAGTTATTGGGTAAAAATGGCTAAAAGTGCAAAAAAAGGTCAAACTCAATTTGTACAGGGGTCAACATTGAAAGTTTATATTTTAAATGAGTGCAAATTATTGCCTGAGGAATGAGGACTCCCAAAAAGTATAGTTTTGATTAAGTTAAATGTTTACTTACTGAGATAAAGGTCAAAGAAGGTCAATGCCAATTGGATTATGTTGCCCCATGACCTATTTTGTCACATAGCATGATAACTATGCATTGCAGATGCTAGAAACTATTCCTTATTTTGACACATTAAGCTAGATGAACAATTTGTTTCATTTTTTACCAAAATTGGAGCAACTTCTGATTTTGACCCCTGTACAAATGGAAATTGACTTTTTTTGCACTTTTAGCCATTTTCACCCAATAACTCTAAAACCAATGGTCATAGATGGTACAAACTATACATTTTTGGAATCCTTGTGACTAGACGGACAATATGGCATACATTTCAACATGATTGGAGTAATTTAAAAGTTTGACCACTGTGTAAACTTAAATTGACCCCATTTGAAAAAGTGACACCACAATTTGACACCACTAACTACCTTGCATTGATATAGGGGGTCCATACTAACTACCAAAGGTGTCAACGCTTAGATGTAGTGGGACATGAACGATGATGTTTGACCCAAGTCCTTGCTCCCGCTCTATAAAGCACTAGCATTGATTCAATGTGTTGGCGTACGCACATGCACGTATAAAGGTGATACAAAAGTTTTACACACAAATTATCTGTCTGAACATGTTGACGTCACTGACTCAAGGAAGGTAAATGAC
>JAMKCH010030918.1:0-26331 GCA_023653785.1 Ophioderma brevispina | reverse complement strand
TTCAACGTGTTCGCTGTGTGGAGTCGGGCCAGAACATTGTGAACGCGCGGTAATATCACGGGCCAGTCGTTTTATATGAGAAATCAAGAATTTTTTGTGGTGCTATTTTGGAGCGAGAAGTAAGTAACTATCTCTTTCTGAATGGACGAAAGGAGGGTAGATTTTTTTTTTTAAACTAAAGACTATTTGGGCGACTCACAATTTTAAATAAACATTTTTGTTTTGCATATGTCATATATCCATTGGCAGGTAGCAGATCTTCCCACGGGCATATTGTATTTGAAAAAGACCTAGATGTTACACTGGAGATGAGAGAAATCACTTTATCAAAAGCAATTTTTAACAGGTAAGGTTTACTGTTAGTTTGAAGGTTCCAAAAAAATTATTAAACAATGCTATCCACTCAATTTGTTGGTAGATATAGCTTGTGGACATAAAAATAGGGTCTCTGGCACTGAAATGGTCCTACAATAGGGGGCTTAGAGGCGGCACAATACCCATACCTCAGCCTGATGTGAGAACCCACCCCCCCCCCCCCCCCCCAACCCCCCCCCCCCCCCCCCCCCCCCCCCCCGGAGAATACCTACTGTCTGTTCAATTAACTTAGATGTCCGGTTTTAATTAATTATTTCCACAAATATTAAGTTTTTCGAAATAAAATCACGAAAGAAAGTTGTTGAGTATCTTTGGACCAAGGACGATTTTTTTACATAGACAATGGAATTAGACATTTTGAACCTTCAACATTGAAATTTTGGGTAGTTCACCCTCGCTTTGAAAATGAGCTAATAAAGCTTTTGGTACCAAGTTTAGTAATTACGTTTTTGTGAAGTTCCCATTGACTTTCCACTTACGGTAGTAGTGTAAAGTTTGTCGCGTGTGGAGGAGATGGTTCACACACGATCAATATGCCTATTGTCCGCCACTTTACTGGTATAATGAACTAAAGCCAACGATTGTCAACAGCAATCCCGAACCCTTGTTATTTGCAGCGAATTTGTGCAATACAAACGCGATATCCTAGGTTCCACACGGGATTAATTTTGATGGGTGGCATTACAGGAGACTATGTGATTCTTTGTGTTCGTAAAAAATTGAATACAACAGGGAGACCTCTATTAAAGTATAAGTATTTCAATGATTCCTTTAAATGCCCATGCATTAATGCACATGTAAACACCTGAAATCAAAGCAAGGTCGACGAATCAATAATGTTCCTAACATGCTTTTGAAGCGCCCCTATTCGTGAATGGGTCTGCAATAAAAAAGGTGCAGTGTTAAAAGTCAATAGTCACTTGGACCCAGTTTGTTGTCGCGTCGTTTTCATAAAAAATCAGTGTAAATGTTTTTTCTCAGAATGGTCTGCAATAACACAAAAATCTGCATGCCCAGGCAAAATTTTACATGTACAAGCAATGTTTACATGCATCGTGCATGTAAAACCACTCTAAATCGAACACTGAATCTATAGCCACAAGTTGAGTGTTATTGGAGAAATAATTTTAGTAATTTTACAGCAGTATTAAAAGGCAGTGCCTTCGCACATTTCGACTGTTCTGGTTTATATGTACATTCCGTTTAACCAGCGCAGCCAGTACCAAAACCGAAGGTCCTTAGAGATAAACGATTAGTGTTAAAGATAATTTACCTCTGGTTGTGGTTACCAAACTAGGTTGCCCCCCCCCCCCCCTGCCGATTTGGCCAGGAAAAAAATTGCAAAAATCATGCAAATCATGCAGCCGTTTTTTAGCCCTCTGACCGGAAAAATTGGCCTTTTTACCCCCCTGAGGAAAATTCCCAAGACTTGAAAATTTGCCCTCAAGAGCGGCAGAGGCCCGATACAGCACGGCCACTGTCCAAGGTGTTGAGGTCATCACGCTTTAGAGCTCAGCTTTAGCCTCACAGCCATTTTTAACAATAGCGCCACAATTCATCTTTGCTTCTCACAGTGACACAGAGGTGGCGACTTTTGTTTGGGGTCCTTTATCATTTTTTCACTTGGATTTTTCATTTTCTTTTTTTACTATAGGCCGCCCTGTTATGCAAGCGGCCTATGTAAAGACAATGATAAGTGAAGGCCAGATTTATGCATGACGAAGCGTGCTACCATTTACAATAGTCCCAGATGGCCAGATTACATTTGTTTACAGCAGCAAGGAAAGAGCCTTAGGAATCGGAGGTATCACACTTACACTGTCTATGTCGCTGAAATCTTCCTCACTTCGTGCTCGATCTCCGTCGCTTTTTTATTGTCCTTCATTTGTTTCCTGTTATTTAGAGAGGTGATAATTCCTCGCAACTTGCTGATGTAGCTGGGGAAAGTTCTCTTTTCCGGGAATGGCCGGGGGAATGATCCTCCATCTTCGTTATTGGCGTTGACTAAAGTATAAATGATGCATGTAAGGACATGAATCAGGGGGAAACAACAATTATATTGTCAGGGTTGATACACGTCCTCGCCCCCAAGTACCAACTCGCCCCACGTACATCAAACTGGCCCCATACCAACTGGCCCCAAGTACAACTCGACCCACGTATTACAAACTCGCCCCACGTAGTACAACTCGCCCCACATAGTACAAACTCGCCCCACTAGTACAACTCGCCCCTAAAAGTACAAAACTGGTCCCAAATATATAAAATTTCCCCAGGTCCCATTTACCAAAAATCATAATATCACAAATAATATCATAAACTAGCTTCGAGGTAAATTGCGAAATGCGCAAGATATCGAGCGAGCTAGAATCGGGATAGAATTTGAGCTAATTTGTTGAGGACTGCGGTCGACTCGGGGTTTACATCAATGGCATGCCCCCATCTCAAATCCCATGATACTTTTCATCAAATAGTTATTACTCTACTTTGCAGTTATAATTTAAGGCGAAGGCTTTGATAGTTACGGAAACAAAGGAAAAGATCGGTAGGGCCCTAACAGCTAAAATATAATTTGCTACTTCTGTGTGTACCTGAATATCGGAGTCGTTTTTCCTTGTTTGTTTCATCAACCAACTAGAACAAACTATAGGGCCTCTGCCTTTTGTATCATGAAAGTAATAGAACACACCAAAGTACCATTATTTAATCCGTTTTGATGCATTTCGCAAGACGCTAACTGTACATTGTAAATGTTTACTATTCAAAGTAAACACAATGTAGCTCCCAACTGCCGGGGGAAAACGCTAGCAGTTTGAGGGAGTTTGAGGTTAGGTTTGAGAGCAAGCAAATTAAACCTAGGGATGGGCTTGTTTAAGAGTCTCTCAAATCGAACAATTATGCGGTTTGAGAGCAATCCAACAATTGGTTCGTTTGAGAGTCTCTGGAGAGTGGGTCAAAGAATGGATTTAACCAGGATTTAATCGATTAATATCCATATCCGTGAGGTTTGTTTCAGTGTGTTACAATACGATACCAATTTGCTAGCTTAGTTGTCTCCAGCCTTTCGAATATCCATCGTGTTTGTTTGCCAGCTCGTTGAATCCCAGGGGCCTTTCACGTAGGAGGAAGCGCTATAGGGAACTAGTCAACCGTGAAAACCTCACGGACAAATTTGGGGTGATCGATTTTGTACATGTTATGTAGTCTATGGAGTATACAATGTAGTATGTAGTACACAATAAACAAGGACAGCATTACCCTTAACGAAGTTCATGTTATTTTGTTTCAATTATAAATTTATTTTGTGTCATGTTTTTGCTTTCCCCTTATTGTTGGAGAACCGCTTCCGTGTGTTGCACTGTTGTTAAAGGTAAAACCAAACGTCAATGAATATACTATTCTAAAGTGTATTACTTATTGTTCAAAATACAAACTGGCATGAACAAAATATAATTCTATACTGGCTTCCTTTCCAATAAGGCACGGTGTCAATAAGGTAAGATGAATAATGCTAAATTGATTCATCGAAAGGACAAATTGTTTTCTTTATTTATAGATTCAATGCTTAAAATGTTTAAATATTTAGCGTAATGAGTTAATTATCATTTTGACAAAACGACCTGCTAAAATAGACTATCAATATTCCCGAAAATGGACATATAGGCCAAGACTGATTAATAAAATAAACAATGGAAAGGTGGAAATTTTCTGGGAAAACAAGAAAATGTCAGGAATGGTGCAGAAAGAAATGTGTCTAGAATAATATACGAAAAAGATCCCCAAAAAATCATCTTTGTGCGATTTGCAGAAATAAGGGGGCAAATTTGTCAGGGTAAAATACGAAATATTTCAATTGTCTTAAAGTGGTTCCAACCTTTTTGTAATGTCCCAAGGATTTCAAATAAAGTGAGATTTTAGAATAAAGTAGTAAAAATGTAATCTGAATATGGGTATATGGTCTAATTTTCAGGCAGAATTCCATACTACGATAACGTAATAGAAACTAAACAAATTGGAGATTATTATCTTGAGTTCAATTAAGCATCAAAATTCTAACTTCGTCAAATAAAAATTGTTCCCAGCAGCAAACCTCTCCGATTGTAATCGTTGGCATTATTTTGTTGCTTTAAAAAACTTAATTTTTGAAACGTAATAAACCTTAGACCGTTACATCAATGTTTTAAAACATGTTAGGGCCTGGTGCTGAAATGAAATCGGTCGGCCTGGACTGTTACACAGGGCAATTGTATCTGTTAGAGTTTAATATATGTACATAAACGATTGGCAGGCATGGATGGGCAGTCAACCAAAGAAAGAAAGTGACGTAGGATGTTAACTGGTCTATTCTTTGTTTTGTACACAATATTTGTGTGCATATGGGCAGAGGGAAAACGTAAGAAATGTTGTGACATATATTTTTCCGTAAAGGTATTAAATACTTAAAAGTTTTTAAAACATAAACAACAATTTGAGACAATTTTTGGGTGAGTCTTACCTCCAAAAGGCAACCGTTCATGAAAACTGCGAACATTTAAGATTTTTGAAATCAGTTTTATAAAATTGTCAGAACCTCAAGGTATAGTTCTTAATTTATCGCTTTACCAAATAGATAGAGATTAACATCGGACAAAAAAGTAACAAAGAGTAGTCAAGCTGTTTTAACCAGTTTGACGTATTTCAGGTAAGTTTATTTATACCAAAATTGAGGACGTCAGTTGAAATACAATTAAATTATTCATGCGAATACGTACCTTTATAATACAAACAAAATGCCAATTTAGCCAAAGGGTATTACGACTTTGTTGCATTCAAAGGACGGTTTGTCCAATAAAAACAAACAATGCAGACTTCAAGAATAAACCTTTGAAACGTTCTCAGTATGGAGATTGTCTTAAACAATAAGTAAATCGTTAGAGAATCAGTCCCCCCAAAAAAATCCTCTGTCTCTTAAAAAAAATTGGAGATTTTATAGGCCAAAATTGACTCTTTACAGATGGATGACTCGGACTGTTCTTAAAAGAAAAAAAAAAAACTGCATTAAGCTTTTACTACAAGTCGATTTGTTCAAATATAATTTTTCATTTAGAAAACTGTATAACAATTATCAGATACAGAAAATTAATCACTGTTATAGGAAAATTCGTTGATTTGAATTGTTTCGTATGTGGTATAAAAAAGCTAAATGATGCAAGAGGTTCGTTTATCATTAGCAACGGCAATCGTCGTATCCATTGTCCTCTTTGTGGACCCATGGAATGAGCCAGAACCACCACCAGAGTATTTCCAGGGAGTAGAGTAATTCAATTACCGCGTTGATCGATGACAAACGCAATTATATGCAATAGTTGCGCAGCAGAAACATCTCCTTCCATTGTTTATGTATTCTACTCTTAAGTTATTTCCGGTTATTTCCAATTAGACCACAATGAAGCTATGTTTCCCGACTGAGATAAACTCTAACTACACGATTAAGTCTTCCCTACTCCTACCGCGTATACCGGTGGACATTACAATATGCACAAACACATATGCCTATAATAAACACATATCAAACATATCATATCAAATAGTAATATTATTACGAAAATAAATTCCGGATTCCCTGTAGGAATTATAGGGTTTTTACCAGTAGGACGAGTTGTTTCTATGGGGCCGTTTGTATACATGGGGCGAGTTGGTATTACCTGGGGCGAGTTTGCATACCTGGGGCGAGTTGGTATTGCCTGGGGCCAGTTTGGATACGTGGGGCGAGTTTGTACTTGGGGCGAGTTAGTTTTGTACTGGGGCCCAGTGGACTGGTTCAGTCAGGGATCAGGGAACAACAATTAATGGGAATTGGACTGTGGCAGCGTACTATGCCGATTCCCGTAAAATAGAGTTTTCACGTTCATTCATCACACTCCGTTTGGAGCTCCGCGGTTGGGAATTTAGCAGAGCTCGACAGGATCGGCGGTGCGGAAGTGTGTAGTCTGTTCACAGACTCCGAAAAATATTATCTAAATAGTACTGCGCGAGAGATTTAACGTTATCAGTCCAGTAGAGCAGGTCCGTCATAGAGAAATGCATGCACTTAAATGAAACTAAACTCAAATATCTCCGGAAAACGAAGGGGGCTAAACTTTAGAATACCCTACCACATTTATCCCCGGCGGAAGGAAGCCAAACCTTTTATAACCCCATTTGCACGGCACAGCGCGAAGCCAATCATTTTTAAAAAACCCAGGGCACGGACGACAAGCGCGAAGGCTGTAGAGCCTCCCTGGGTCGTACACGTTGTCGAATAAGAACAATTATAGTTATTCATTTAAATATGAACATGATAAGAAAACTATGAAATTTGAGTTTCAATTTAGAGTTTTTTACGATTTGGGCATTTCCCGTTGTTTTTCTTCAATTATAAGTTGTTTTTTTTAACCACGAATGTTCGAGTTTATTTAGTGAGCTTGATTTGTTTCTGTATTTAGCTTATTTGTATATTTTTTAGCTTTGGTTTTCTACTTAATTTGGCTCTAATTGTGATCTTTTCCCGTATTTTTTAATTTTGGCCTTTTCAGTTGTTTTTAAATAAAGTTGGGAGTTTAGTTTTTAACCATGAACGGTAGAGTTTTAATGTAGAGTTGCAGCTTGTTTGTACTATTTTGAGCTTGAATTTTACCACTATTGGATATTTTGGCTTTTTGCCCGTTTTTTAAAAAAAAAATAAGTTGGGATATTGTTATGGAGTATACAATTCGAGTGCGAAGTCTGGTTAACACGGGCAACGGCGACAGCGGCCACAGCGGCAACACCCCAGCAGAAACTTCAGGAGTTTACATTTTTTCATGTGCTTACTTATCAACGTGGGGCCCTGAGGCTAGGGAAATAGTTAAATTTTAAATTAGAGTGTTTTTTACGATTTGGGATAATTTTGGCCTGTTCTCGTTGTTCTCTTATTTAGCTGATGTAGTGTATTTTTAGCTTGATTTATACTAAATTTGGCAATTTTGGACCTTTTCCCGATATTTTTGAAAATAATTTTGGCCTTTACCGTGTTTTTAAATAAAGTTGGGCGTTTAGTTTTAAACCCTATGAACCGTTCGAGTTTTATTTAGATTGAGCTTGATTTGTATTATCGGTGAATTTTGGCTTTCCCCGTTTTTTTTTTATTTAAAAAAATTAAAGTGGGATTTTGTTACCTTTGAATGACGGTAGGAGACTCGCGTTTCTCTTACCATGTGATGAAGCTGGGCTGTGCTGTTGCAGCGGCAAACAACCGGCGACAGCCCAGACTGCTCTTATTGGCTTGCCAGATGAATTGATACAAACAAGTTTTTCGGACATGCGAAGATGTGGGTTATACTCATGAAGCGGCGACGCGGCGACCAGCCCAAAGCTAAATACGCTATTTTAATTTACGGGTATGGGCGCCTTTTAATACTAATGTATGATTGTCCTTTAATGTATTCTTCATACAAGGTGCCGAGTAAATATGATCTTGCGAGTTTTTCTATAGTCAAATTTTAAGTCAGTTTCAAGTTAATCACGCAGAAAAAGAAGAAAGAAAGAAATGCAAGTTCGACGACCATTAATCACGTAGGAATTATTTTCAAGTTAACCAAGCCGCCGATTTCGTTGGTGTTTGTCGCATCTATAAAACTCTCGGTACCCGGTGTAGAAGTAAACCATTGTCCGGCGTACTCATAGTCGGGAACAATGCTGAACAATAGGGACATCGATTCAGTTACTCTTACGCAACATTAGTTTCAGGCTTTATACGTTATCGTCTATGGAGCCCGGAATATGTCTCCCACCGGATTCCACACCGGAAACAAGGGTGTGAAAATGAGTCATTTTTCAATATCCCACAATTGGTTCCCACACAATAAAATGTTTTCCAAACATTTCCCGAATCGCCGTATTTAACATTTTTTCTGAACAAAACGGGTGTCTTTAACGCAATAAACGAACACAAACTTTAATCATAAACCTACTCTTAATTAGATTTTAATCAATTTATTTTTTTAACACAATAAATGAACACAAACAAAACACTTATCATGTGACATGTTTCTAAAAAAAAATACATTTCTTTATCATGTCCTTCTTAACGAATTGACGAACAGAAATTACTCTTATCATTTAACGTGTTTTATAAATAAATATTTTATCAAACAAAAAAGGAGGGAGAAGATAGCCCGATGATTTTTAAGTATATTTTTTCACTCATAACTTCCAAACAAAAACAGCCTTAGCCTCCCTAAGATTTATGAGAAAAATAGTTTCCTTTGATGCCAAAATTTGGACAACATGTGATATTCCGGTAAATCTGGGGTTTCTGTTTGACGAAGCCTTAAAACAAGCCACTGGGTGAAGTTGAATCGTTTCTTAACCCGCAATTAAAATGTCCGCATTGAAACATGTTTTCTACTCGCATCGCAATTGACATGTTTTCTAAAAAACCAACAAGGGTTGAAGATATGTCGTTCTTTAAATCCTTTTGAGAACTAAACGGCCGGACTCAGTGGCCGTTCAAATTACAAAATTTTTGTTTAAAAATGTAAAAAGTCTTCATTTCCCGGGGCACATAGCATTGAAATGCATTTAAATGAGTCAAACCAACCCTCTTAGGCCTGTGTTGGTGTTGTTAGATGACGTTCCAAATCACCTGCAAGCATTTGGAAGGCCACCTGTAAAGGCCACGGACATATGTGTTACCAAACGTCTACAAAACTGGCCCATGGGGTCCAAAGGGTTAAACACAAACTCTTTTAACATTATAATGTTTTGAAACGCAATTAACATGGTTTTTCTTACACGTATTCTTGATAAAGACTACAGGTTTTCTGGCAATTTAAATTGTTTATTTAGAAACAAATTACTCAGTAATATGATCCATTGCAAAGACGCCATTATATCCTTCGTTAGAAAACAAAGATTCAATTTAATGATCCTTCTAAGTAGCACCACTTATTAATTTAACCGGTTCCAAAACAAGCAAGGGTTGAAGTTGAATCGTTTCTTTAATCCGCAATTAAAATGTCCGCAACCCGCAATTGAAAAATGTTTTTAAACTAATTTACTCGCATTCGCAATTATGATCCTTACAAAACCCATAATCCTTCTTTTTAGAAACCAAGAGTCAATTAATGATCCTTCTAAGTCGAAACCACTCTCAACGCCCCCCCCCATTTCAAAACAAGCAATGATGAAGTAGTGACATGTTCTTTAAACCCCGCAAAGTAAAATGTCCCGCAATTGGGACATGTTTTCTAAATACCAATACACAAAGGTGGGTCGTTCTTAAAACACAAATTCTTACATTAACATGTGTGTTAAACGCAATTAAAAGTGTTTTCTACGCTCTTCTTGACAAAAGTTACCATGTTTCTTCTAGTCAAATTTAAAATATTTGGAAACGAAGAAATCAATTTAATGATCCTTCTAAGTTGAATCATTCCTACGTGTTTCCAAAACAAGCCAAGCGTGAAGTTGAATCGTTATATAGCCCAAATGACTTAGCAAGGTTTTCTAAAAAATAATTTACTCGCATCGCGGTTGAATCGTTCTTTTAACCCGCAATTCGAATTATTTTCTAAAATAATTTACTCGCATCGTGAAACTCCATTATTATCCTCCTTTCTACGTAAAACAAAGTTACCAGGTTCTCTAGTCAAAATTTAGAATATTTGTAAACCGTTCGTTAGAAAAAAAATACTCAATCATGAATTAAAACCACACAAAGGTGAAGGGAAAACAAAGATTCAATTTAAGGATCCTTCTAGTAGAATCATTCTTAATCGTGTTTTCAATACCAAAGCAAGGGTGAAGTTTAAGCGAATATTTGGAATGAAAATTCATTTAATGACCTTCTAAGTTGCAATCATTCCTAACGTGTTTCTAAAACAAAGCAAGCGTGAAGTTGAATCGTTATATAACCCAAAAATAACAATGTTTTTAACCCATAATTTACTCGACATCCGCAGTTGTGAATCGTTCTTAACCCGCAATTCAATATTTGCTAAACATAATTTAATCCATCGTGAACTCATTATTATCCTCTTTAGAAACGAAGTTACCAGGGTTTCTAGTCAAAATTTAGAATATTTGTAACCCTTGTTCTTTAGAAAACAAAAAATACATCACAAATGCATGAATAAAAACACAAAAGGTGAAGGCAAAACAAAGATTCAATTTAAAGGATCCTTCTACGTCGAATCCTTCTTAACGTGTTTCCATAACAAGCAAGGGTGTGAAGTTTAATCGTTCTTTAACCGCAAATAAAATGTTTCAAGGGTGAAGAGGGTCGTTCTTTAAAGATAGCCTTCTCAATATAAACCATATGTAATCCACAAAACTGTAGAGATATGTGAACATTTTTGTACAGTGAGAATGTTTTCTAAACAAAGGTGAGAGGGGTAATTCTTCAAAGATCAATTAATGATCCGTCTACATTGAATCATTCTTAACGTGTTTCCAAAACAGCAAGGGGTGAAGTTCTTTAAACCCTTAAATCGTATTTAGAAAAATAAAACTGATTTCTAAGGGCAAAGAGGGGTCGTTCTTTAAAGATATGCTTATTAATATAAACCATCTATATTATCACCAATGTACAGATATGAACACGTTTTGTACAACATTGAGCCATGTTTTTTAAACAAGGGTGAAGATGGTGTGAAGTTTATGAATCGGTCTTTAACCTGTAATAAAATGTTTACAATGGTGAAGCGGGGTCGTTCTTATAAAATAATCCTTCCTAAATTAAATCATATGTAATACCAAAGCCAAATTAACATGTTTTTAAACATTAAGCAGTTTCTAAACAGCAAGCAGGGTGAAGTTGAATCGTCTTTAACCACGCAATTTTAAAAAGTTTTTAAACATAATTTACTGGCATCGCAATGACATACCAGATGAATAAAAACGAATAAGGTGAATTTTGAAAGTAAAACAAAGATTCAATTTAATATCCTTCCTAAGTGGAATCTTCTTAACTAGTTTCGAATATTTTGGAATCGTTCTTGAGGCAACAATACTCCAATATGATCCTTACACAACTCCATTATATCCTTTAGAACCTAAAGATTTAGTTTATCGTTCCTTCTAAGTTGCCATCATTCTTAAACGTGTGTCCAAAACAAGCAAGGGTGAAGTTGAGAGTTCTTTAACCCGCAATTACAATGTCTTCTAACCATTCTTTACCCGCATCGCAGTTGAATCGTTCTTCAACCCGCAATTAAAATATTTTCTTAACATAATGACTCTCTTCGCCAAATCAATTATAATACTTCTTTAGAAAACAAAGATTCAATGTAAGGACCCTTCTAAGTTGTTGCCTACAAAATCTGGAGCTTCGCGCTGGTGTCGCGCATCACCTTTTTAATTTCGCGCTGTTGCCGATGCCAATCATTCTTAATGGTTTCCAAAACAAGCAAGGGTGTGAAGTTGAATCGTTCGTAAACCTGACAAATAAATATACAAAGGTCAAGTTGTGAGGTAATGAAATGCACACATTAACTTGTTTTCTGCAAGTTGAGTCATTTCTTCAAAACAACTTTAACCAATAAGGGTGAAGATGGGTCGTTCTTTAAAGATATCCTTCTTATGTAAATTCATATGACTGGAAACTGTAGATATGACCTGTTGTAAACATTGAAGCATAGTTCGAAACAAGGTGAACTTGGCTGCGGTCGTTCTCAAAGATTCATTCGCCGAACGTCACTTAATAGATGGGGTTTGGGAATGAAGTCCCATTCTGGATTCTATCAAAACCTTATATACTTAAATCGGGGTTCATCCCCCTTTAATTCCCCAAAGATTTGGAAAAGTCATGAAATATCGTGAAATCTATAGCCACCAAATACACATGGCTAGGGAATAAGCAATGGCAGCTATTTCGTGAATACTCATAAGTTATAACAAACAGCTCTGCCTATGATTTTGCGTACAGTATGGGGAGATTACCCTTTTAGTTTCTTGAACGTTAAAACTTGCACAAGTGTTTTACCATTACTTTGAATCGAATGGATAATACATCCAGAGTGTTTAGTCCTAGTCCTAAACTTGTATCAGTGGGCTTGAAAATCCGCGCTGTTGCCGCTTCGCCGCTTTGTTGCCTGTAAATCTGGAAGCTTCGCTCTGATCACCGCATCCTCCCAACTTCTTTAAAGTTCCACTTTCACGCCGTCGACCGCAGTCAACTTTTCATAAAGGTGGGATTTCGCGCTGTTGGTCGCTGCCCAACTTTAAACAAAAGTTGGGTGAAGGGGTCCACCCATTTTTAGTCCTCTGATCAAGTAACCCAGTGTTTTAGGAATACTACATTCGCGTGTTGCACGCTGTCGCCCCGCTGTTGTTTTGCTGCAAAAGTGACGTCCGACTTTTTAAACGGTAGCGGTAAGGGAAAACCCCTTCCTTAGTCCTCATGCTGATAAAAAATGAATCAACAACCAATCATTTTCTCGCTGGGCCGCTTCTGTCGCCGCTCTTGTTGCCTGTAAAATTGGAGCTTTGCGCTGTCGTCGCTGCCCAATTTGAAACAGAGGAGGGGTGGGGGGGGCGGGCTCCAACCCCCTTCCTTAGTTTTTGTACAAATGACCCAATGGGCTAGAAAACATCATTAGCGATGGTCGCCATGTTGCCTGCAAAAGGAAGCTTCGCGCTGATGACGGCATCCGACTTTTTACAACAGGTAGAGGGTATTAGGGGACAACCCCCTCTTAGTCCTCTGAATGATAAAAATGAATCAAAAACCATCATTCCGCTGTTGCCGCTGTCGCCGCGTGGCCTGATAAAAATTGGAGCTTCGCGCGTCGTCGATGCCAAATTTTAAACAGCGAGGAGGTGGGGGGGGCTCCAAACCCCCTTCCATAGTCTTTGATACAATGAACCCATGGGCTAGAACAACGTCATTAGCCGCTGTTGCCGGTGTCGCCGCTGGTGCCTACAAAATCTGGAGATTCACGCTGGCGCCGCATCCACCTTGTTAAAGGTCAAAATTTCGCGCTGTCGCAGACATCCTCCAAATTTTTTTTAAAAGGTCCTAGTTCGCGCTGTCGCCGCTGCCTGCCAACTTTTCATAAAGGTTGAACTTCGCGCTGTCGCCGCTGCCCAACTTGCTAAAACAGGTAGAGGTGGGCGGGTTCACAAACCCCTCCTTAGTCCCTGATTAAACATGAATCAATGGACCAGAACAACAATCATTCACGCTGTTGCCCCCCGCTGTCGCCGCTTTGTTGCCTGTAAATCGGAGCTTCGCGCTTGTCGCCGTGACCCACTTTTTAAACAGGGGGAAGTGGGGGTCCAAACCCCCTTCCTTAGTCTTTGAGACAAATGACCTCAACGGGATAGAACAAAAATCATGGCGATGTGCGATGTTCGCCGCTGTTGCCTACCAATCTGGAGCTTCGCGCTTGTAGTCGCATCCAACCTTTTTAAAAGGATCCTATTTCGCGCTGTGCCGCTGCCAAACTTTCATAAAGGTGGAACTTCGCGCTGTCGCGCGCTGCCCTAATTTCTAAACAGGTAGAGGTGGGGGGGGTTAAAACCCCTTCCTTAGTCCTCCGATAAAAAAATATCGGACCAGAGTAACAATCATTCACGCTGTTTGTTGGCCGCGTCGCCGCTGTTGCCTGTAAATTGAAGCTTCGCGCTGTCCGCCGCTGCCCAATTATTTAAACCAGGAGAAATGGGGGTCCAAAACCCCTTCCTTAGTCTTTTGATACAAAACATGACTCAACGGGCTAGAACAGCAATCAATTAGAGCTGTCGCCGCTGTTGACAACAAAAGCTGGCGCTTCGCGTGTGCCGCATCAACTTTTTAAAAGGTCTATTTCGCGCTGTCACCGCTGCCAAATTTTCATAAAGGTTGCAACTTTCGCGCTGTCGCGTCTGCCCAATTTGGAACAGGAGGAAATGGGGGGTCCAAACCCCCTTCCTTAGTGTTTGATACAAAAGACTCAACGGGGTGCTTTATTGAACAGCATCATGGCGCTGCTTTGCCGCGGGATCGCCGCTGTTTGGCCTTCAAAAGTGGAGCTTCGCGCTGTCGCCGCATCAAACTTTTAAAATGTCCTATTTTGCGCCTTGTCGCCGCCGCTGCCAAACTTTCATAAAGGTGAACTCGCGGATGTCCCGCCGCTGCCCAATTTATAACCAGGGGTGCGGTGGGGGTCAAAAAAACCCTGCTTAGTCCTATGATAAAAATGAACTCAATGGCCAGAAACAAACAATCATTCATGCTGTTGGCCGCTGTCGCCGCTGGTGCTGTAAAATTCTGGAGCTTCGCGCTGGTCGCGCCGATGCCCAATTAAAGAGGAGGTGGTGGTCCAAACCCCCCGTCCCTAGCCTTTTGATACAAAATGACTCAACGGACTACAACAACATATTTAGCAGTTGTTGCCCTGTAGCCGCTTGTTGCCTACCAAAATCTGGAGCTTCGCGCTTCGCCGCATCCAACTTTTTTAAACAGTTCAATTTCGCGCTGTCGCCGCTGCCAACTTTTCATAAAGGTGAACTTCGCGCTGTCGCCACATGCCAATTTTTTAAACAGGTAGAGGGTGGGAGTCCAAAACCCCTCTCCTTTAGTTCGTTTGATTACAAAATGACCTCAAGGGGTGTAAACAACTCGACACGATCACAATGTATGGGAAAAATCTTCAATGTGTTCATTTGACTCATCCAAAAGGTCGATACTTGTAAAGAAATACTCTTCATGCTAAAACGTTGCAATTATAAAAAAAATCATATCCAGTGCATATTTTCGATGGAGTAGGCCTAACTGTTAGACAGTTAGAAGTCTGCGGCAGTTAATTTTTACGCCACGTCGAAATACACATGGCAATACAATTACAATTATTTTACAACAGCCATGTAGGCTATGCCATGCACCAATAATTAGCACTCGCGCTGCCGCCGCTGACTAGTTTGTAAAAAAACCGGTGTAGCTGTGCGCTGACGCTGTGTGGTAGGGTATTCTAAAGGTACTCCACGAAGGGTCTATGGAGATTTTTTGCATCAGAGGGGGTTGACGTCCGGTACTGTTTTGTTTTAATAATATGTACCGTAATTGGGTCTGAACCTTATAGAAACCTTAGCGAGAAATTGACGTTTTTGTCGGATACTAGGTGCTCGCAAACACGGAAAAGGCAACACGCAATCGCTACGGGCCGATCCTTTTCCCACAATGCATTTCGGTATTTATTCCAGTCTTGAGAATTTTCAAACGCTTGTTTCAATTTACGTTCAATTTTTAGAACCAGGTTATACGTATTACCGTACCGCCGTATTCGACAGCTAAGAGACAAAACAAGGGCCCCATAATGCAGGCTGGGCACCACAGTCACAGCACAGAGCTGGAATAATAAAGCGAGTGTTATTGTAATACGTTGGTGGCAAAAGAGGTGGTTAAAGCAAAAACTATGTAAAAAGTGTAATGTTAAAATCGCATTAATAAGTAATAAGACTCAAACCCAAAATTTACGAAGTTTCGAAATTGCTGAAAGATAACGCATCATTCAAATATTTGTGTTGCTTGAAAAACGTTCTTCAAAAAAGGGGATGCTACAATCGACATTAATGGTTATCGGTGTGGACAGGTAAAAAACAGAGGTAAACAAAAGGTGGTGGTTGGTATTGGTTTTTTACTTCGTGTGATGGTAAAGGTTCTGAATGATAAACGTATAGGCTTGTATGTCTGATGACTTTGAGAGATTATGGGTAAAAGTTTCAGTTGATGATAAAAAGCCAATTGTATGTAGCCGTTGTTATTTCGCGTAGAGGGCTCGATATGAAGCAACTGATGAGCTTTACAATCAGCTGCTATCGGAAATCATTCGTCTAGAAATCTTAGAGGGAGGGAAAATGATGATCCCTATATCTTGATCATGGGCGACCTTAATGCCCGGCTGTGGGCAAGAAATTGCAAACAGCGATCCATTCTCACAACTAAACGGCGAGCGACTCATTAACTTTAGAAACGATACAAACCTGATTTATTCTTGGACAGACTTGTTACGGCAAATTTACTTGGTTTAGGGCCAACCCAAACGGAGCCACCATTGATAAAATGTTGTGTACAACGAATCTGTTTAATAACGTCAAGGATTTAATTGTTGATGAAGACAGAGATATTGGACTAGGTAGTGACCACAATGTCTTATTACTAACACTCAATGTCAACCATCGCAAACATGCTAATAGAAGGATAACAAACGGGTGATTTGGGATATCAAAGACCAGGATTTTAAAGCTTATCAAAGAAGCATATTTCGCACCCTTAAACTTGCTAACTGGGATGCCAACACTTTCGAATGTGCAGACTCTTTATGGGATTCCTGAAAAAAACAGTGTTCTCGAGGCTTGCGACTGATGGTTGGGCATGAAAGAGGATAATAGAAAAGCCTAGGCCTGGTTTTTTTGATGCTGAATGGTAGAGAGGCTATTAAAAAAATAGGAAAATTGCGGGTGGCGAGGCTTCATAGAAATTGGGCCAAGGATGATAATCCAGACAAAGATACCGGTGATACACTTTGGCGTTCATATCAAGATAAACGTAAGCACGCTAAAAATTCAATCAAGCAAAAGATCACCGAAATGCGTGTCAAAAGATCGGCTCGAAATCGCTAACAAAGGGGGCAGGCCCGTCGCCATGGGGAGGGGGGGGGGGGGGGGTGTGGGGTGGAACACCCCCCAGCGATCCTCAAAAAGAGAAGAAAGAAAGAAAAAAAGGACGGATAGAGAGACTGAGAGAGAGAAAAATGAAAAGAAAGACAAGAGAAAAGAAAGAGGGAAAGAGAACCGCATCGCAAAGAAACCACTCATGTTTTACTCCGATGATGGAAAAGAGAGAAAGGGGACGTAAGAATGAAACAAAAGGAGAACCGACATCAGAAATCGTGAGATTGAACTCCATGCAGACTTACAGAAATCCAAATATCACAAATATGTGGCTTCTTCTCCAAGCCAATAGTTTTGTTCCACCGGTAATCATGAATTGTAATGTGACAAACAGTACTTGTGAAAAAATGTGTTAAAAAAATTTGAGAAAACACAAGGGGAGCCATGGGCCATCCCCAAGTTTGGTCTACCAGTATAGGGGAATTTGCCGTCGGGGAGCTGAAGTGGTCAAGAAAAAATTGGGTAGGATCAATTTCCCAGCCCCCAGCACCATAAACTTATAGGACTACTGGCCGTCATTGAATAATTACTATACTTAAACCCTTCAAAAATACCTTTCTTAATAGCTAAAAATCCAAGAGCTTCCGGGGGGCTCCGCACCATGGACTCCGGCAGGGGCTATGCTCATGCACCACATCCGTTGTTTTCAAGACATGGCGCTAAAGCTATAATGGGTATAGTTCACCTTCCGGCGGGACAAGCTTATACTGCCGGATCAGTGAGGCAAAAAATAGGAAACCAGTTTTCTAACATAGTTTGACTCGCAATCGCAATTGACATGATTTCTAAATACCAATACCCCAAGTGGGTCCGTTCTTTAAAACACAAATTCTACATTTACATGTTTTGTAAACGCACTTAACGTGTTTTCTACGCTCTCTTGACCAAAGTTTACCATGTTTTCTTTCTAGTCAATTTAAAAATATTTGGAAACTGACCCTTCAATTTAATGATCCTAATGATCCTTCAAAGTTGAATCATTCTTAACGGTTTCCAAACAAGCAAGTGTGAAGTTGAATCGTTATATAGCCCAAAAATAAAATGTTTTTCTTAAACTATTTACTCTCATTCGCATGATCGTTCTTAAAATTAACCCCCAATGCAATATTTTCTAAACATAATTTACTCGCATCGTGAACTCCATTTCATTATCCTCCTTTAGAAAAAGTTACCAGAGAGGTTTTTTCTAGTCAAATTTAGAATATTTGGTAACACCGTGTTTTTCTTTCTACTGATACTAAAAACAAATACAAAACAAATAACAACTAGTACATTAAACCCACAAAAAAACAAAGAAATACTAAAATATTTAAAATCGGCAAAAATAAAAAAAATAAAAAAAATAAAAAAAATCATTCTTAACGTGTTTCCATCCACAGGAGGAATGAATCGAATATTGGAAATGAAAATTCCTTTAATGACCTTCTAATTGAATATTCCTACTGTTTCTAAACAAGCAAGCGTGAAGTTGAATCGTTATATAACCCAAACATAAATGTTTTCTAAACATATTTTCTCGCAATCGCAGTTGAAAAAAAATCGTTTTTTAAATAACCCCGCAATTCAAATATTTTCTAAACATAATTACTCGCACTCGCGAACTCCATGATTATCGGCCTTGAGAAACCAAAGTTACCAGGTTTTCTGGCAAAATTAGAATATTTGTAACCCTTCTTAGAAAACAAATACCAATCATGAATAAACACACAAAGGTGAAGGCAAACAAGATTCATTTAGATCCTGCTACGTAAGAATCAGTCTTAAAGCCCCAGTCACACTGGAGGGGCGCTTGCCCTGGGATTGCCCGCGATGGAAAATCGTGCGAGCGTCCGGGCCATCGTAAGATTTTGGTGTCATCAGTGTTTAGCAGTCAACAAACTATAAAATTCATCTACGATCATCTACGATAATTGGCACGATTGGTGGTGGGACAATCGGGAAAGTCGTGCGATAAATGCACGATTAAACGCAAGACCTACGATTGGGAGTGATCAATCGCACGATTGAACGCAAGAACATGCGTTTGAACGTGCGACTGCTAGAGATCAATCGTGCGATTAAATGCAATTAGATGCGATTGGTTAGAGGTCCTGCGATTGGTAGTGCGCTTGGTCGCTATAAAAGGCGCTCGATTGTCGAGACCACTGTAAGTTTCATAGAGCGTGAATTGGTCTATATACGTGCGTTGTGGATTAAGTCGAAGGACACTCGCAGGATGTCGACATAGTCTTCCACCAATCGTGCTATTAATCGCAACACTCTAAAACAACAATGACAATCGGTCGATGTCGGCGACTAAATACGCTTGGACTCTACCACACAGCGCAGGACCAAATGCGATTGTAGGCGATTATATGCGACGGGCACAATACTTGGTTCAATGCAAAAGTTTTTGAACATGACCGAAAACCTCTCTGCGACAGGAGGGACATGTGCGACTACCTGCCACAGCCCCCGCGATCGTCGCCGATCAGTGGCACACCTTTTTTAAGATTGCCGAAGACTGCCAATCGCAACTAGTCGCATCTAGTTGTAACCTGTCGTATCTCCCAGTGTGACTGGGGCTTAACGTGTTTCCATACCAAGCAGGAGTGAAGTTTTACTCGTTTCTTAAACCCGCCAAATAAATGTTTCAAAAAATTTTTTTTCTAAACAAAGGGGTGAAGAGGGGTCGGTCTTTAAAGATATCCTTCTCTATAGACCATAGTAATCACAAAAGTAGATATTGAACATGTTTGGTAAACTTGAGCATGTTTTAAACAAGGGAAGATGGGTCATTATTCAAAGATTCAATTCAATGATCCTTCTAAATGAATCATTCTAACGGGTGTCCAAACAAGCAAGGGGGAAGTTCTTTAACCCGAATAAACTGTTTAGGCCATAAGCGGCAAGATGGGTCGTTCTTTAAAGTATGCCTTCTTAATATAAAACAATTATATAATCCAACACTGTACAAGATATCGAAAACACGTTTGTAAACATTGAGCAGTTTTTAAACACGGGTGAGATGGGTGAAGTCGAATGTCTTTACCTGCTAATAAATGTTTACATGGTGAAGATGGGTAGGTATTATTAAAATAATCCTTCTTAATCTACCCATTCATATGGAAATACAAAAGGCAAATATTAAACATGTTTTAAACATTAAGCATGTTTTCTAAAACAGCAAGCAAGGGTGAAGTTGAATGGTTCTTTAACCCGCAATTAAAATGTTTTTAAACTAATTTACTGCCATGCAATTGACACAACAGAGCATGAATAAAAAGCATAAGGGTAAGTTAAAAAACAAAGATTATTTAAGATCCTTCTAAGTTGAATCATTCTTAAGTGTTAGAATATTTGGAATCGTTCTTTAGGAAACAATACTCAATATGATCCTTAAAAAAAAACTCCATGTATTATCCTTTAGAAAATAAAGATTTAATTTTATTCGTTCCTTCTAAGTTGCATCATTCTTAACGTGTGTCCAAAACAAGCAAGGGTGAAGTTGAAGGTTCTTTAACCCGCAATTAAAATGTCATCTAACATTCTTTTACCGAATCGAGTTGAATCGTTCTCAACCCGCAATTAAAATATTCTAACATAATCTACTCGCTTCGCAAACTCAATTAGTATTCCTTCTTTAGAAACAAAGATTCAATTAAGGACCCTTCTAAGTTGTTGTCTACAAAATCTGGAGCTTCGCGCGGTGACTGCATCCGCAACTTTTTTAATTTCGCGCGCTGTCGCCGCGGCCAATCATTCTTAATGTTGTTTCCAAAAACAAGCAATGGTGAAGTTGAATGTTATTTAACTCAATAAAAATATTTACAAAGGTCAAGTTATTATGAGCGTCATGAAATGCCACCTCTAACATTGGTTTCTGAAAAGTTGAGTCATTCTTCAAAAAACTTTAACCAATAAGGGTGAAACGAATTGGGGTCGTTCTTTAAAGTATCCGTCTTAAGGTAAATCAATGTATGATAAACTGTAGAGATGAACAGTTGTAAAAATTGCAGCATATTCTAAACAAGGGGAACTGGGTGGGTGGTCGTTCTCCAAAGATCAATTCGCCGAAGCACTAATGTAGGGGGTTTGGGAATGAAGTCATTATGGATTCTATCAAAACTTTTTACTGAAAATCGGGGCCATCCCCCTTAATCCCCAAAGATGCAAGTTCATGAAATATCGTGATTTAGCCCCAAAATACACATGACATAGGAATAAAGCATATGGCAGCTATTTGTGAATACTCATAATTGTTACTAACAAAGATCTGCCTTATGATTTAGTGCGTACAGTATGGGGATATTACACTTTTAGTTTGCTTGAAACGTTTAAAACTTGCACCAAGGTTTTACCCTCCTTATAATCGAATGGATAATACATCCAATAGTCCTAGTCCTAAACTTGTACCAGGGGGCTTGAAATACCGCGCTGTGCGCTGTCGCCGTCGTTGCCTGTTTACAAATCTGAAGCGTCGCTCGTCAACCGCATCCAATTCTTAAAGGATCCACTCCTATCACGCAGTCGACGCAGGCAACTTTTCATAAAGGGGGAAGTCGCGCTGTTGTCGCTGCACAACTTTTAAACAAAAGGTTGGGTGAAGGGGGTCCAACCCCCTTTTAGTCCTCTGATCAAGTAACCCAGTGTTTTATAACTACTAACATTCGAGCTGTTGCCGCGGTCGCCGCTGTTGCCTGCAAAAGTGACGCATCCGACTTTTTAAACAGGTAGCGGTAGGGAAAACCCTTTTAGTCCTCTGATAAAAATGAATCACAACAATCATTCTCGCTGTGCCGCTGTCGGCCGCTGTTGCCTGTAAAATTGGAGCTTCGCGCTGTCGTCGCTGTCCCAATTTTAAAACAGGAGGAGGTGGGGGGGGGGGCTCCAACCCCCTCCTTGGTCTTTGATAAACAACATGAACCCAATGCGGCTAGAAAAACAATCATTAGCGACTTTGCCGCTGTCGCCGCGTGCCGGCAAAAGTGAAGGTTCGCGCTGATGACGCATCCAACTTTTTAAAAGGTAGAGTTATAGGGGACAAACAACCCTCCTTAGTCCTCTGATTAAAAAGGAATCCAAACAACAATCATTTCGGGCTGTTGCCGCTGTCGCGCTGCTGCCTGTAAAATAGGAGCTTCGACGCTGTCGTCGCTGCAAATTTTTAAACAGGAGGAGGTGGGGGGGGGGGGGCTCAAAACCCCCTTCATTAGTATTTTGATACAAATGAGCCCAATGGGCTAGAAACAAACAGGTCATTAGCGCTTGCCGCTGTCGCCGCGTTGCCTACAAAAATCTGGAGCGTCAGCTGTCGCCGCATCCAACTTTTTAAAAGGTAAAATTTCGCGCTGTCGCCGCATCCAACTTTTTCAAAAAGGTCCTATTTCGCGATGTCGCCGCTGCCAACTTTTCATAAAGGTTGAACTTCGAGCTGTCGCCGCTGCCAATTTCTAAAAAGGTGAGAGGTGGGTCTGGTTCATATTACCACTTCCGTAGCCTCTGATATAATAAAATATGATTACCCTCTTAATGATCCAGAACACACAATCATTCAGCTGTTGCCGCTGTCGCCGCTGTGCCTGTAAAATCTGAGCTTCGCGCTGTATCGCTGCCCAGTTTTTAAACAGGAGGAAGGGGGGTCCAAACCCCCTCCTTAGGTCTTTTGATACAAAATGACTCAACGGGATAGAACAACAATTCATTGGCGCTGTTGCCGCTGTCGCCGCTGTGGCCTGTAAACTCTGGAGCTTCGCGCTGTCGCCGCAGTCAACTTTTTTAAAAAGTCCTATTTCGCGATGTCACCGCTGCCAACTGTCATAAAGGTTGAACTTTCCGCTGTCGCCGCTGCCCACATTTTAAACAGGAGGAAATGGGGGTCAAACCCCCATCCTTAGTGTTTGATACAAAATGACTCAACGGGCTGAACAGAAATTCATTGGCGAGGTGCCGCTGTCGCGCTGTGACTACAAAAAAGCTGGAGCTTCGCGGGATCGCCGATCAACTTTAAAAGGTCTTTTGGCGCTGTCGCCGCTGCAAACTTTTCATAAAGGTTTGAACTTCGAGATTTGTCGCCGCTGCCCAATTTTAAACAGGTAGAGGTGGGGAGTCCAAACCCCTTCCTTTAGTCCTTGATAAAATGACCTAAATGGACAGAAACAACACAATATTCATTGGTTGCCGCTTGTCGCCGCGTTGCCTCCCTTTAAAAACTGGAGCTTCGCGATGTCGCCGCTGCCCATTTTTAAAGAGGAGGTGCGTGGTCCGCCAAACCCCCCGTCCCTAGGCCTTTTGATACAAAATATCTCAACCGGGGCTAGGAACAAACAAGATTTAGCGATGTTGACGCTGTCGCCGCTGGGTGCATACAAATTCTGGAGCTTCGCGCTGTCGCCCGCATCCAACTTTTTAAAAGGTTTCAATTCGCGCTGCTCGCCGCTCCAACTTTTATAAAGGTTGAACTTCGCGGCCGTCGCCGCCGCCCAATTTTTTAACAGGTAGAGGTGGGAGTTCAAACCCCTCCTTTAGTAGGTTGCTACAAAATGACTCTCAGGGGGCTATAAACAACTCGACCGATCACAATGGGGTGAAAATCTTCAATGTGTTCAATTGAACTCACCAAAAGGTCGATACTTGTAAAGAAGAACTCGTCATGCTAAAACGTTGCAAATAAAAGATATTCCAGTAGCAAATTTTTGTTTTTTGTCGATGAGTAGGCCTAATGTTAGGACGAAGAAGTTTGCGGCAGTAATTTTTTACCGACACCGTCGAAACACTCGCAATAAAAAACAATTATTTCAAACAGCCATGTAGGCCTAGCCATGCACTAATTAGCACTCGCGCTGTCGCGCTGCCTAGTTTGTAAAAAGGTGTGGCTGCGCTGTCGCTGTGTGGTAGGGTATTCTAAGGTACTCCACGAAGGGTTCTATGGAGATTTTCGCTTCAGAGGTGGACGTCAGTTTACTATGTTGTGTTTTAAATAGGTTACCGTATTGGTTTATGAACTTATAGAACTAGGAGAAAATTGAACGTTTTTTGTCGGATACTTAGGTGCTTCGCAAAACACGGAAAAGTGAACCGCAATCGCTACGGGCCCGCATCCCTTTTTCCACAATGCATTTCGAGTTTATTCCAGTCTTGAGAATTGTCAAACGCTTGGTTTCAATTTACGTTTTCCCAATTTGAGAAACAGTTATTACTACTTACCGTACCGCCATTTGACAGCATAGGGACATAACAACGGTCCATAATGCAGTGGGCACACAGCAACCACACAAGAGCTGGAACAATAAAGCGCGTGTTATTGAATAGTGGTTGCAAACGAGGGGTAAGCCCAAACATGTTAAAAAGTTGTCATGTAAAATAGAATTTAATAATGTTAATAGACTCAAACCCAAATTTAGGAAGTTCGAAAATTGCGAAAGAAACGACATTCAAATCTTTGGTGTTGCTGAAACGTTTAAAAAGGGGATGATACAATAGACATAATGGGTATGGTGTGGACAGGTAAAAACAGAGGTAACAAGGTGTGGGTGGTATTGGTAATTTTACTTCGTTTGTTGGGTTCAGTAGGTTTGAATGAAACGTATTAGATTGTATGTTGATGACTTTGAGGAGATATGGGTAAAGTTTCACGTTGTTGTGATGATAAACAAGCCCAATGTATGTGCCGGTCTGATTTCCGGTAGAGGGCTCAGATAATGAAGCAATGATGAGCTTTACAATCAGTGCTATCGGAAATCATTCGTCTTCTTAAGAAAATCTAGAGGAAAATGATGATCCCTATATCTTGATCATGGGCGACCTTAATGCCCGGATTGGGCAAGAAATTGCCAACAGCGATCCAATCGCAACTCTAAGGAGAGCGACTCATACTTTAGAAGAACGATACAAAACTGATTAGTCTTTGTACCAGACTTTGTTACGGCAAATACTTGGTGTAGGGCCAACAACCGGAGCCAGCACCATTGTAACATGTTGTGACAAAGAATCTGTTAATCACGTCAAGGATTTAGTGTTGATGAAGACAAGAAGATAGGCGACTAGGTAGTGACCACAATGCTATTACTAAACATAAATGTCAAAACCATCGCAAAACAGCTACAGACAGGATAACAACGGGGTGATTGGATATCAAAGACAGGATTTTAAAGCTTATCAAGAGAATATTCGCACAAATTGCTAAACTGGGAGCCAGCACTTCGAATGTGGCGGACTCTTATGGGATTTCCTGGAAAAAGAAAAAAATTGTTCTCGAGGATGCGATGATGGATTGGGCATGAAAGAGATTAATAGAAAGCATAATGTCTGGTTTGATGCTGAGGTAGATGAGGCTATAAAAAAGGAAAAATGCTGCGGAGGCTTCATAGAACATTGCGGCCAGGATGATAATCAGACAAGATACCGGTGAACCCTTTGGGTTATTATCAAGATAAAGCCGTAAGCACGCTAAAAAATTCAAATTCAAGCAACAAGATCACGAAATGGCGTGTCAAAAGATCGGTTCGAAATCGCTAACAAGGCGGGCCCGTCGGCCAGGGGGGGGGGGGGGGGGGGGGTGGTGGGGGGGGTGGACACCCCCCCAGCGATCATCAAAAGAGAGAAAGAAAAACGGAAGAGAGAGAAGAGAGGAAAAGAGAAAGAGGAAGAGAAAAGACAAGAGGGAAAGAGAGAAGAGAAAAGAAAGAGAGAAAAGAGAAAGGGGAAGTAAAAATGAAAAAAAAGGAGAACGACCATCAGAAATAGCTGAGATGACCTCCATTGCCAGAATTGCATAAATCCAAATATCACAAAATATTTGGCTTCCATCAAGCCAATTAAGGGTTCAACGGTATCATGAATGGTAATGCCAAACAGTACTGTGATCAAAATAGGTAAAATAATTAAAAACACCAAGGGGAGCCCGGGCCCATTTCCCAAGTTTGGTCTACCAGTTATAGGGGGAAATTTTCAGTCGGTGAGCTGAAGTGGTCAAGAAAAAAAATTGGTAGGGATCAATTTCGAGCCCCCAGCACCATAAACTTATAGGTATACTGGGCCGTCATTTGAATTAATTACTAAACTGAACCTTCAAAAATTACCTTATTTCTTAATAGCTTAAAATCAAAGAGCTCCGGGCTCCGGCCCCCTGGACTCCGGCAGGGGCTCTGCTATGCAACACATCCGTTAAAGACATTGGCGCAGCTATAATGTGTATAGTTCCCCTTCGGCCGGTACAAGCTTATACTGCCCGAATCAGTGAGCAAAAATAGGTGGAAACCAGTCTTTTTGGATGGTTACCATTACCTCAAAAAAGGGTAATCTGAGGGTTATGAATAGCTGAAA
>JAMKCH010030917.1:0-143898 GCA_023653785.1 Ophioderma brevispina | reverse complement strand
TCGCCCCCTTTTTAGTATCCTTGGGAAAAAATGCAAAGATACGGGTTCTACAACAAGTTGGGATAATATCGTGAATATGTCATAAAAAAATCCGCTGCAAGCTGCGAATCGATTCATCAAGCACTCTGTTCGTTTTTTTTTTTTTCATTGTGGTTTTTTTTGGGGGGGGGGGGTTTTGGCGGGGGGGGGTTTTTTTTCTTTTTTTTTGGGGGGGGGGTTTTGGTCTTGGGGGGGTCTGCTTTGGGGGATGCCAAAAGGCACAATTTTTTGGTAGGTTACATGCAGTGTGAAAAATCACCTCTTGAATGGTCGAATAACTTTGCTGCATCAAATTCAATTTAAATTGATTTATGGCCTTATATCTATCAATGTTATTGCCCTAACGTCTAGCATAATGGTACTGGTCATACATATCTAAAGATATGGAAGAAACGTTGATGAAAGGCTTACATAAAAAACTAAGTAACACCATGTGTATTAAAAATTATGGTTACAATTTTTTTAAATCAAATTGATTATTGATTAATTTCTGCATGGCGATGACTTCTTGGCCAGTGTGTGTACGTCCACAATTTATGATAATCATACCTGCTAGTGGTGTTATGTTGAGGAGGGTGTGCGAGGGTTTTAAATCGTATTTAGACATACAATCCCAGATTAATCGCTGTTAATGTTAATCTAAGTCAAAAATGTGAATGTATATCTTAGCTCGTAGTACACGATGCTTTTGCTCGGTTGGACTCGAATCGGTGACCCTGGCGTATATATTACCCAACACGGGAAAGGGGATGAGTAAGTGTGGAACAACATAATATTGTAATATCGGAATTGGAATTCAATTCAGTGCTGTGGAAAACTCTTGCAACCATTTTAGTATATGATTTCCATACTGAACTTTGAGCGCACACCACTAGCCGTATTGTTAACACTGCATTAAGCTGCAAAGCTGGTTTCATCAACTTAATAAAAAAGAGCCGTTCGCTCCCTGGTGAAGATTGTCAAACAGGTGAAAATGTAATACCAGAGCGAACCGTAGACAACATATACTAATAGGCACCTGAATGAGGGTTTTGCTCGTGCGGTTTTACGTCAATATTCTCCGTAATTCCATAGTGGACTATATGAACGTATGCCTGAGAGAGTTAACTAATAAAAAATAATTAAATGAAAAGAGCATTCAAATGTGTCATAAGAATCCCCTTTTCGCATGAAAAAAAAAAGAATACCAACCTTGTGTAGTGAGCAGTTATTGACGACTGTCAGATATTTAAAACTAAACGATCCTGATACAAAAATTGGGGTGGGCGTGGTTTAGTTAAGGTTACACTTTAATTGAATATCGCTAAAGCGGTTTTTATATAACAGTAGAGAAAATCTTCAAATTGTTTTATATTAAAATGTTATGGAGGCCAATTAACAAACCTATTGCCGTTTTTTTTCTGAGGAACATTGTTTTTAAATCAATCTTGACAAAGAAAAACATAAATGTTTTCTTCTAATAATTATCAAAAAAAAAGCCGTCGACCTTTGATCCCCTTTTGCTGGAAGAAATACCAACTTCTGGAGTGTGTAACTTATTGACGACTGTCAGATATAAACTTTCTGATACAAAAAACATGGGATTGGGGGGCTTTAGTAAGGTTATCGCAAAAACGAGTCTTCCTATAACAGTAGAGAAATCTTCAAATTGGTTTATAGTAAAATGTTATTGAGGCAAATTAAAAAATACTGCCGTTTTTTTCTGGGAACATTGTTTTATTGAATCTTGCAAAGAAAAAAATGAATGTTTTCTATAATAATTAGTCCAAAAAGCCGTCGATCAGAGTGATATAGTGTATTTTGTTAATCCATCTTTTTTTTGTTTTACTGGGAAGATAATTGCACTGAGTAAATCAGAGGTATCGTAAGAACTCAAATTCGGATCGCGATGTTACAATACAGCGCGTGCGGTTGCATGGAAATAGCGATTGGCATACACATTACCTGGGCTTTCCATAGACTTTACACAAGTTAAGGCAATGGTCATGGTACAATTAAAAGTGAGCTATCAGTATATAGGCGTTAGTGGTGTAAGTATATTATATTAATGAATTGTTCCAAGTATTTTACAAATAAATCACAAGATTTAATGCTTTAATTTTTTTAATCTGTAAAAGATCTTGATTTTGTGTTCCTTGGGACGCAACATAATGATTCTAATGAAGCTGTGGAATGATTATTTTTTTTGTATCAGGAGAGGCGATTCACATAGCAGCAAATAGCAAAAAAACTCCTTTCCAAAATATTGTGTACGGAGAAAGTCGCAAAAAAGTGGGTACATAAAACATTTGAAATACCACCTGTGAAGATTCACTCAATCTTACATGGTTCCCGCGTGAAACTTATTATCTTCATACATCGCATTCTCGTAACTTTTCTTACTCCCGAAATTTTGTAAACCTCTACATGAGCGTAACTGTGTTGGCGCATTAGCAATATTACTGTAGTGTTTAATATTTTAAAAAGGGAATAGACAACAGCTTTAGCATGGGGCAGGTAGGGGGGGGGGGGGGGGGGCCCTATTTTTTTTTTTTGGCAAACCCCCTGGGTACTGCTGTCGATTGTGTGGGTAAGGACAGTGATAGATAACGGACAGAGGTTGAAAACAATACCTTAATTATTGACGGTTATATTAACCTTTATTTTATACTCTTATTTATTCAGAGGTGAGACAAAAATTCTTGCAGACTTCTTACGAATGTTATCTAGGGTACACCGAACACTCATTTGAATAGCTATCTGTTAAATAGTGACCGCCTTTGTTCTTTAAATAGGATCGTCTTTGTTGCACCAAAGGGAGATCTAAGGTCCTTGAAAAAAGCTCTTACCGGGAATTTGAACTATCAATATACAAGTTCCGTTGTATAAGCAGTTTTCATCCAAGTCTTATTGAGGCTGGCAACTTCCATGGTGCCAATATTGCTCCAAAGGTGATAATGAATCAGACGCGGGGAGCAGTGAACACTATGGCACACACCTGAACTTTAGTTATATGCTCAATCTACCGTACGGTGGGACAGAATTAGTCATTTGACACGATACCGGAAATAAAACGAAGGCAAAAGATAACGCTCTAAAGTGTAGGTTATTTCGTCTATTTTTTCAAGGAATGTGATGATATCTCCAAAAACGTGTTGTGACCATAAATGAAGAATGGATAAAAAGATAATAATAAATATAATTAAAAACAATGCTGTGTTCTTTTTTTACAGTATGAAAAGGGCCCATTTCCGCTGTTCATTAAAATGATATCTTTGCTGTAAAAATACTCGCACTCGCGTGGGATAAAATTTGCGAAGTTTCTAAAGGTGGATGACCCGATCACGTGTCTTATTTTTCGTGTGATGTGTTCCTCCCTGACAAGATAGCATTCTCAGAAACATCTAATAATAAAAAGGAAACATTTTCTGGCCTAAGCTTTGATGGGATAAAGTGCGAGGACGAGACTGTCGATCGGGTAGCCCGGCTTGTTATATTTAAAACAATCAGTTTTCTTACTTTCGACCATATTATGAACCATATTTCCATCACCAAAAGAGTCACCGTTACACAAAGGGGAACAAAAAAATCTTATTTTGGATACTATTATGATGCCTTTCGACGAGAAAACTGAACGAAATCTTCTGAAACTGAAACAATGGATTGATTAAACTTGCCTTTCAATTTAAGTCGTATAGGCATCGTATGATAACCACCGTTTAGGCTTGTGTTCCTGGTCAGATATATACGATATTATGCGGGGTTTAGATATTTCAACCTTATTCGGGCCGACCGGTCTGGTTTAAAATGGTTTAATTAATAATAAATATCACACAGTGGGTGATAAAGTCTGCGGAGGGTACCCGCCTGATGTTCTGGCTTCTTTTTTTTACAATCAAACAATTATAGCAAACCACCACTTTGTAACAATACAGTACGTGAACAGTTGAAAAAAAGAGTTCCCATAACGTGAAGAAAGTGTTAACACGTACACCTAAATTTGCATATATCAGTGTTCATCAAACAATATTATTTAAGTTGTAGAAGTAATAAGGTAAATTGTGTCTAGATTTGTGCCGTCTAATGAAAAAACACACCAAACACCGGAATGAAAAATAGCCCAAAATAATTGAATGATATGATTGCATGTTCTTTCTGCTTGAGTAATGTACGAAAACAAACAAATAAAACAAAGACCAAACAAAGAAAGCAGAGAAACAAATAAAAACAAAAACAGAATCCCCATTGGTGTTCTAGCATTCTAGCTATAACGTAGCTGGCCAAGTATAATAGCAACGTCTGGCTGTAAGACGTGAGAAAAATTTACAAATAAAGTTACATATATTCCTGCAGGGCAAATTACGTTGTCATCGATGTATTGGGTCATAATCCTTTGAAATGTAAGCGTAACTTGACAACAAGAAACAAAAAAGTTAATTATCTCGACAGTCAAGCGTGTGAAGTATTAAATTATGTGTCAATTTCAATCTTACGGGTATTTTCTAATTCCCATACATTCGGCGACTTTCGTTGAATACGTTCCACTTGACCATAGATACATGCTGATTGTAAAAACATTTGCTTTTGGATTCCATGTTGATTTGAGAGAACATATCTCACAACTTGCCAGACACACCGTGCTTTCTTGTTCATCAGATTACTGGACATGAGAAACTAGTATACTTACCAATGGGTTGAAACGTTTGTTCCATTACTTGAGGAACGATTGACTGAAGATATAATAACGGGGGAACCTTTTCGAAAATATGTTTTGATTTGTTGAGTTTCAAGCATTCTGAGAACAGCATGCATCTATTATGGTTTTGTTTTTTATCTCCGAGATGAATCTGAATTTGTATTGTATTTGTGGTTCAAGGGACCCTAGGATAAAATAATAAATAAATATAAATAAATAAATAAATAAATAAATAAATAAAAAATAAATAACTGTATGCAACATTATGAAATCATCAGAATCATTTCGCTTCACCTAGGGGGTGTTTTGACGAGGGCCGCCGGTTAAACTCTAACCTACCAACACTTGTAAATCTACCCCATTTTCACACATACGGCGGTCCAGTAAGTACGGATATCCTGTTTCTAAAATTAAATGGAAAAAAGTGTACGTAAATTGAAATCAGTGCTTGAAAATTCTCAAGACTGGGCAAAATATCGAAAGGCATTGTAGGAAAAAATGATGCGACTGTAGCGATGCGTGTCACTTCGTGATCTGCGATCACCGAAGTATCCGACAAAAACGTTCAATTTCGCGCGAGATTCTATAGGTTCAGACCCAAAAAACAAAACATAGTAACGGACCCTCTGATGTAAAAACATCCATAGAAACCCTTCGTTTTCAGGAGATGTTTGAGATTTAGTTTCATTACACACATTCTCTATGACGGACTGATAACGTTAATCTCTCGCGCGCAGTACCAATTTAGATAGTATCTTTCGCAGTCTGGGACGCAGGACACACGTGGGAAATACTTACCGGACCGCCGTATTTCACACCTAAGTGTAAATGATGTAAAGTACCCTTTGCCCACAGGCCGGGAGCTCGAACCACACCATTCAGATCGTCCGACCACACGTGATCTTCAATACTTATATATTTCTATAATAAGTGCAGAAAAGTGAGAAATACGTTTCTACACATGTATCTTAGAACGATAAAAGTAAAAAAAAAAAACAAAATACACTTAAGTTGCCCAGGGGGGGGGGGGGGGTCCAGGACCCAACATTTTATTTTTTTTGCGATTTCTCGGTTAACGCAACAAAATTTTTCAAGGATTTGTACGAATTGTCTGATTTATGAATTACGCTTCTCATGATACAAAGGGACACTACGGGAAGTGAACAAATCAAGATATTTTACTCGTTAAAAAACTAAAATAACTTTTCTATGCTGATAGCATCAATTAATTTGTCATGACGTGCTCTTACTGTGTAAGTCTAGGGGAAAGACCGAGGAGAATTTGAAGTTTTCTGAGAAACTCGCTATGAGTTTAAAATGGGCTCGGACGGCGTCCCGCCCAATATTTTTACAAATCATGATCGACCCAATAATTTGGGCCTAATCGATCCAATTTTCTATCAAAGTCGGACCTACGATTATGACACGGCGGTACGTAATCGCGCACTGCGCGCGAAGAAAAGATATTTCCATTGAATTACACGGGAACAGCAGAAATCCAGTCTTTGTGCTAAGGATACAGTTACACTATGTTTATCTATTTATTTGAATTTAATTGTATTAAGAGCATGTGTGCGCATACTTTGACAAACATCATGGCCCCAAAATCAATTTGCTTGGAAAACTGGCGAAAAACCATGAATTTGGATTGTTGTAGATTTTTTGCATTTTTGCATGACGTAATGTGGAAGTCACGTGACGTCATACAAGGCATGTTTGTACTTTTTGTATAAAAATAGACTAGGGAGGGCCTAGCTACCATGGTACCCCAACAAATATGTAGTTCATCAATCCGTTACCAGATACTCCCCCCCCCGGCGGTGATATGGGTTCAAAAAGCTCCGGCTTTTTAGGGTTAAAAATATATGCTTCACATTGTGGTAGCATTAGAAATCTTATATTTAAGCTTTTAATTTGCTTTATAGATTCTTTCCCATCGGTTAGCTATAGGCCGAGTTACACTCTTTTAAATCAGGCAGTACATAAACGTAAAAAAAGTAAAAATATTTGAAATCGCGGGAATTGTTAAAAATATCCGATTGTGTCTTTCCTTATAGGTGCTTTTCCATACTTGTTACAAACATGCAAACAACTGATTTTGAGATTTTTTTCGATTTTCCGATATTAGCGAATCAATGATAGTGACTAACGTTACAGGTAATCACAAATTTGTCACATGCTAATTCAACAAAAGTATGTATAGATCCTATAATAAAAAACGGCAGGAGAGAAAACATGCAGTAAAACAATTTGGTGTAATTTAGATTGTGGGAGAAACGTTGTTCAATAAACCATTTGATCAAAACGAGTGATCAGAATATTCGAGTGGAAACGGCAAAAAAAAAACACGATTTTCATTTTTTTCAAATGCCATCGCATTTATCTACCGAATATGTCTACATTGATATGACTAACATCAAATAATTTCGTTTCATGAAAAGACGCAGTATGGATTGAGGATGAAAATAATAGTTCAATTATGTTTTAAAAAATCCAAAGATGTCGGTTGACGACAATTCAAGGTAAACATTACTCAAAATCCTAAGACGGCCGCCCGGTGACATCTACATTAATGTGAAGTACTGACCACATCTTGTAGTGATGTTTGTCACCTTTCCGTGATTTAAGACCCTTTCCAATTCTGAAATATATATTCATGCGGCAAGTGCGGTTAGAGAAACCGAAAGCTCGGCATTAAGTACATATACATGAATGAATTGAATGTAATTATCGATACACTTTATCTTAATGTGTCAATAAATGTAAATTAAAAGACTACAATGGGAGCTAGTAAGTTATAATAAGTCATCATTTAATATCTTTCTTTCAATCAAGTTGATGTATAACAAAATCTGTTATGACAAGAGAATAATGTGATTATCTAATCATTTTGATTAACCAAAAATTGAGGGCGGTCTGTAGGGGTTTCAATGTGTTCGATTTTGTTGTAAATCATAACGCGAATTTTAAACACCTTCTTTACATGAAAATGCCTCATTTGAAAGGGACAAATCTCAGAATAGACTTTTAATATCGTTACCTACTATTGCATGGTTCTTAATGACATTGTGCGATTTCTTGAGATAAATGATAATGTAAAAAGCGCCAATCCGTATATTGAAAATGAATATCGTCGATCGGCGGGGAAAAAACCCTCATAATGTGCATTGACCTTGAAGAGAAAAATCCTCACATGTAGTAAAAACGGTTAACATGACCAGAACCTAATATGTGAACAATTTGTAGGCACCAAAAAAACTTCATTAAATCGCTGTAATGGCCCATTACAAGAAAGGTTTTCTTTCTAAATCTATTCATTTACTCCAGATTCTGAAAGAAATGCAATATGATTAACATCATAATTATTTGGCTTGAACTAGAACTGTGAAACAAACTGCACTAAATTATGAGGTTTTGACACTGCATGGGCCCACTTTATTCATGTGGTTTTTGCTAGTGACCTTTAGTTATTATGAGGTTTTTCCCGACCCAGAGATATATAATGTATTTCTGGTTTCTGTTTGGTAACGTGAATTTGCCTTTTTTTAGTTTGTTGTTAGTTGGATTCAGGTATTTAAAGGCAATGTTGAAAATAACCAAAAAACAGTTTAGAAACTCTACAGTTAAAGATGTTTTTTATGGTTTCTGTTTGGTTAAAGTTAATTTGCCTGTTTTTTGTTTGTCTGTTAGTTAATTCAAGGTATTTAAAGGTCAATGTCTGAAATATTACCAAAACACCAGTTAGAAACTTAAGGTTCGTTCATACAACACTGCAACGTGCGTTGCTGTTAATGCACGTGCTCGAATTACGGTCTATGTCCAGCTGCATTGCGGTACGGCAACCGAGTTAAAGTTATTTAACTGCAGCTGCGGCAGGTTACGTTGATTGCTGCAGCAAGTGATCGATATATCGTCAACGCAGTGCAGTGCAGCGATGATGAACGACCTTTATAATAAGATGACAGGCATATACTTGAGACCATACCTGTGCTCATCCACAAACCACCATCTTGTGACAACAATTTCAACCCTTCGGTTGGTTACAGTGACATCATGAGTTTGCATTCTTTTCGTAAAGAAAGAAAATATCAGGAATCCATATTGTCATTCATATCGTCGCAGCGAATGTCTAATAAAGTCTCTCCGTCAAAGGCTAATCTGCTGTCTTTCCAGTTATTATTGAAGAAAATCGTCATGAATGTCCTGTTTTATCATCAAACAAATAGAGAGTGAGAGAAATTAATTATAGATATTAATCATTACCTGCCTTCGATAACTACATGTATAATGTATAAAGCAACATAACCATGATAGAGGAATTTAAGGAGAATTAACATTTAAATAACAGTAGAAACACCAACTAGGCGATTACGAGTTAATTGAGTAAAAAGCAATCGGTGGTGAAAATATTGTTTATTTCGTGCATAGCAGTATTCCATACATCCAGAGGCCCAGTTCACGTCGCTCAAGCCGAATTCATTTGCATAGACTTGGTCTCAGCCGTTTGAGTGAAAATCACCAGTGTATTGTGAGAGTAGAATTTCAAAACGGGTATAGACAATGAACATACAGGGCAAGTGTCTTGCGTCACGACTTATAGAACCAATTCTAACTTATTAACAAACCTTTTAATCGAGTGGGAGTGCCTTCAACTATGGATCATTTTCATCCACATTATATACTCATTGTTTTTTAAAAACATTAGTTGCATATCCAATGTTTTCAGTAATGAAACCAACTTTGAAATAGGTACTAATACTTAAGGATCTACGGGGGCGGGGGGGGGGGGGGGGGGCTTTGTGAAGCCCCTCTGGAAAAAAAAAACGAATTTGCCGTTGGAATTTTTACTAACCCAACTTGCCTCATTGATGCGGATACCTCAAACACGCCCACATAACAGGACCGAATTAAAATCGCTGGTACCGATTCAAAATGGCGGGTCAAAATATGATGTACACAAAACTCCTCCGAAATAAGGACGTGTTACGCTTTTAACCATATACAGGTGTCTTAATACAACAATTTACAATATAACAGTACTGCTGCCTTTGATGAAAAACAGGGGCGCGATTGTTTACATTTGTAAGAAATCGCTGTAGTGGCTAGCTTCATTTGTATAGACACACGTAGTACAGCATAATGCATAGATTACAAAAGAGGTGCCATGGCAACCGTTTAAAAAAGAGTTAAAAAAACCTAATTCGTTTTAACACTTTTGACTTCCACTAAGTTGAACGATATTAAAAACTCTTAGGTGTGTCAATTTTCATTGCATTATTAGTTGTCTAAAAACTATTAGTGTGGGTTGTATGTCAATGAAACAGTCCAGTAGGATTTGGTGCTAAAGTGGATTTTTGCTGTTTTTAATTCAATAGGAACCAGACCGTCAGAAAGGATGGGGGCAAATTTTAGACTGTGCACCTTCCTCAGGGGAGAAAGCGTTAATACAGGGAAAAATTTTAAAATCGATGTCAAATGTGTTTTATGTACATAAACATTGTTGTCTCCTTAAGGATTAAAAAAGTATATATTTTGCCTAGGTTCCGACCTTTAGTTAAAGCGCTATAGCCCCGTAATGGTCAAGGTCATCCTGTGGTTAAAATTTACCCATGCTCAGATGTGTTGAAACTGGTGATAAGTTTTTATATTGTCTCACAGGATCCCCACACATGTATATTTTACAGTGTGTGACATTTGGTTGCTAATTACATAGCAAAATGTAGCAAGGGTCTACATGGTCTACGGGGGTCACCATAATTTTCCCTGGATGTCGCAAATGGTGATATCACCAAAAAGTTAAAAGCATTTTATGTTTCAGTATGACACAATGGAATCATTTGACACACTTTCAACAAAATCGAAAGCATACCCAGGGGTGACCTTTGTGAAACCATAAGGGGCTATACGCTTTAATAAAAGGTTGGACAAACCAGGCAAATATATACTTATTTTAATCCTTATGAGGAGAGGAATGCATTAGTATACATTAAAACACATTTGGACTTGATTTTTTAAATTTTCCCTGTACTAACATTTAGAAGAGGCATCAGTCCGAAAATTTGCCTACCCCATTCATTTCTTGCCAGTTTAGGCCATAACTGCAAACCCAAACAGCAATAATCAAGTTTAGCATGAAAATCATACGGGGATACACACCAACCCACACTATATTGCTTTGGCATGCCGTAAATCACATTTTAGATATTCATGTTCGATTCTAGATCTATGAATAAATTCCAGAAATACCCAGTAGCCCTAAATGGGGCACAAAATTTCCAATCCTCTGCGGACAAGCTTGTAAACCAGATTCCAATGAAATATATGAAAATGGCCGACCAGGAAACGAAATGGACGGACAAGCAGGGTTGTGGTCATTATATTGAAATAAAAATAAATATTGTTTAAATGAATTCGGACTCGAAAGGATCTTAACAAAATCAGAAACGAAGAAAAAAGAAACGAAGACGACAAAAAAGGACAGGAAGAAGAAGGGAACAAATCGACACATTCGACAAGCTTAGTGATGACAAGTGATCTATGTGATGACAGTGATCTATTGACTATATCCAATGATATTATTTACGAGTTTACCATAAAAGAGAGTATGGTAGGTTTTGTTTTTTAATATTGCTCTGAAAAGGGCGATGAGTTCGAATACAATGTTACTTTAACTATTAATGCTGAAGCCATTTCAATCTGAATTGAGGTTGTCTTCAAAGGGGTTACTTGGAAAACGAAATAAAACCATTTCGAACCGCCAATTAAATAACGCTTGAATCAACTCCATGAAATTTTATCCTAGAAATTGAGGAGTTTCAGAATTGCATTTTGTCGCTTGCATTAACGAGTGATGAAAACGTAATGCCAAACACATTAACTACATTGCTGCTTATCCTTTGAAAGCATCCACTCAATTATTTTCTCATTATTTTTTTTCTATAGAAGACGTAGACATGAGGTTGCTGTAAGTGTTGTTGGTGAGTGAAGTAGGGTAGTACGCGTGGTGGCCCTCATCTCCCTCACTCAACCCACCAAAAACTCACAGTGTGTGCGGCCTAATAATATGCCAAGTGATAAAATCTGTGATTTGTTTTCAGTTATTCAATTTTTAAAACATGATACCGGTTAATATTGGGCTAGTATAATTACCAAAAATAAGGTTAACCATCAATAATGCAAAAGAAACGCTCTTGTAAAATTGTCGTTTGAAACCATCATTAGAAAAATTGAAAATCAGCATTGGAGAAAGGGCAACGTGAAAAACCAACAAGAATGGCAACAGGGGTCAACAATTTCAAAGTGTCAATTAAGGCGATTGTATACCAAACTTTTAGTGTGGGTTGGTATGTCAATGAACAAGTTCCCGTAGGATTTTGTTGCTAAAGTTGATTTTCTTGCTGTTTTCATTAATAGGACCAGACAGCTCAAAAAGGATGGTGGCAAATTTGGACTGTTGCCCCTTCCTCAAGGGAAAGCGTAATCCAGGGAAAATTGAAAATCGAGTCAAATTGTGTTAATGTAACTAACATGTTCGTATCCTTATACGGATTAAAAAAAGTATATTGGCCTAGGTCCGACCTTTAGTTAAAGCGCTATAGCCCCGTAATGGTTCAAGGTCATCTGGGGTAAAATTTACCAATGCTCAGATTTTGTTGAAAAACTGGTGATAGTTGTTTAATGTCTCACAGGATCCAAACAGGTATTATTTTACAGTGTGTACATTTGGTTGGCTAATACATAGCAAAAATGTAGCAAGGTCTACAGGTGTTCTATGGGGGTCACCATAAATTTCCATGGGATGTCGCAATGGTGATATCACCAAAACAGTTTAAAATGCATTTTCTGTTTCAGTATGACAAAAGACTCATTGACACCTTTCAACAAAATCGAAGCATGTACCCCCAGGGTGACCTCTGAAAAATAATGGGGCTATACCGCTTTAACGAAAGGTTGGAACCTAGGCAAATATTATACTTATTTTAATCCTTATGAGGAGAGGAACGCATTAGTCTACATTAAAACACAATTTGACTTGATTTTAAATTTTTCCCTGTACTAACATTTCCCCCCTTGCAGGAGGGGGCCTCAGTCCGAAATTTGCACCCATCATTTTCTGCAGTTTAGGCCCTACTGAAACCAAACAGCAATAAATCAATTTTAGCATGAAAATCCTACGGAATACACCAACCCACACTATTTGAAGATAAATAATTTATCAGGTTATCCTCGGGCTGAAGGTACAATAACCCAATTCCTGTTAATATGGTGCCAAAATTGTTGGTATTATTATGTCGTAACACTCAATAAAGCAATTCGTGCAAATTTTGCACTTCCATTGTATATTTTTCGAGCAAACATGTTGAAGGGGTACATAGTATAATGGGGCGATCGTTATCATGAACGAACCCAAACACACTAAGTGTACAATGAACTATAATTAAAGATATATTGAAACTGTCGTAATTCAAAATGATCAAGCGAATAATTTACCATCAGTTTCGAAGAAATCGGGGCCTTCTAAATGTTTGCAACAGGTGACCTTGAACCGTACGGTTATGCCTTATAACAATTTATTGAAAATATCATCCACGATAGGGAAACTATACTCTATTTAATCGGCATCAAAGGACACAAACATACGGTGAAAAAATAAAATAAATTAGAATACTTTTATTTTTGATCCAAAGTCGAACCTTCGTACAATGCACACAATACAGCAAGCATGGAATTACGGGTAGGAGGCAATAGTAGGGTTATAACGAGAATCCCTTCTAGAAGTTTGGGGAAGAAGGTTTGAAGATATTTTTCTATAGTTTGAAGGGTGCTGAATACAGATTTGGGTCCAACCTCTGTGAACTTGTGGGAAACTTTGTAAAATAAGGGGTAAAAATTAGTACAGGGGTCAAGTTAAAATCATTCAAGCTGTGTTTAATTGTACACCGATGTATTTGTCTCATTATAAGGATTAAAAGGGTTGTCTAGGTCCGACCTTTTAGTTACACGGATACAGCCCTTTAAGGTCAAGGTCATTCCGGGGGTATACGTACCCAGGGCTCCGATTTTGTTGAAAACTGGTGTAAAATTGGTTCGTCTTGCATTATTTACATGTTTAGACAATTTGGTTTCGTAATTAGTGGGAAAAACCGTAACACGGGTCTGCATGGTTATAGGGGTCACCAAAACCTTTGAATTAATTGTATACAGAGCTGACACCAAAAGAATTGAAATAAATTTTCTGTTCAGCTATGATCAGGGCAATAAGTTGACACCGGTTTCAAACAACATCTGAGCATTGATGTTTTTTGCCCCAGAATGACCTTAACCTTATAAGGTATGTGCCATGTAAACGAACGGAGGGGGGGGGAACCAATATAAACTAAACCTTGTTTTTAATCTGCATAATTGACAAATACATTGGTGTAAATTTAACACATTTGAGTTGATTTCAATTTTAACCCCTGTACTAATTTTACCCCTCCCTTATTTTACAAGTCCCCACATTTCTCAGAGGGTGGACCCAAAATTCTGATCCAGCACCCTTTCAAACTATTAAAAACAAAACAAAACAAAAAAATCGTCAAACCTTCTTCCCCCAACTTATGAATGGGGATTATCGTTTATAACCCTACTAAAATAAGGCATTTTCACGACGTAAGATAGGCAGATGAAGCAGGACAAAGGAAGCAATGACCATTTATACGATTTTAGATATGATACATGAAGGAAATATAGGTTGATTAGTGGCTCCTAGTTCAAAAAACGTATAGATGTCCCATTATTGACTTCGTTATCGTTTGTCACTTTGTGAGAAATTAGAGCAGCGCTTAGGCATCGAAGTCGTTCCCCTGAAATTCAGTTACCCCCCAAAAAAAGTATATATTCGTGAAAGTTGCTCATGAGTACAAATGCGAAACAAAATCAAAAACAAAAACAAACAAACACTCTCAGGGCGTGGAAGTATAATAGATATGTGTAGTAGTTTCAATCAATAGTTTCCCAGCTCTTGAAATGGTTTACCACACTTTGCTGTTAAAGTACTGGGACACCTGAAACGTAATGTTTGTCTAAAATACATTCCCTATCATGTGAACGTAAGGAATACCTTTTTATGTTTGATTCCTGCATATTGCATATACATGAAATTGTGCCAAGGGCATGTAGCCTTTTTCGTCGTATCGCGCGTTTCTTGAGGAATTGAAATAAATCCCTCTTCGTCGAAAAGGTGAAGTATGGATATTTTATTGGAAACTCAAGAATTCATCTGTAGATTCTGACAACAACAGTCCTTAACATTGTTTCACATTGTGTTTGCTGTAAGTTTTAAGTTGCCTACTCTTTCAGGTTAAAATAGTTAATATACTTGATGCATTCACAAAACTGAACATCATATTACCTTTCAGGTTAAAATGGCGTGGCCCAGCACACACAAAATAATTAAACACTGTAGAAATACTTGAAGGATCGTCGGGAGGAACGTTTTTATGCCAGTTTTCAGACATATATTTTAGAACGGGAGGGCCTTATATGCATGATTCTAGCAGAATCTATGACGAAGCGAAACTCAATTCAATGCACGCGAGAATCAAGTAAATGATACAACCCGAGAATGTTACTTGGTAAATATTATATAGCTCGGAGAAATTGGCCAGTACAGAACTAAATAAAGATGAAAATGCACGGTCTCGAACCTGGACCTCTCGCTTCTAGGAGTGAGAAATACCACTGGGCCACAGAAGACTGTGTTTATGTGGATTCCAGTGAACGAGCGCTAATGTATTTCAGTCTTTATTTCAGAGTTTCAAGCGGCCGTAATTATATTTTATATTTTAGAACGGGAGGGCCTTATATGCATGATTCTAGCAGAATCTATGACGAAGCGAAACTCAATTCAATGCACGCAAGGATCAAGTAAATGATACAACCCGAGAAAGTAACTTGGTAAATATTAGATAGAAGGTCGCAGAAACTGGCGAGTACAGAACTAAATAAAGACGAAAAATACACGGTCTCGAACCTGGACCTCTCGCTTTCTAGGCGTGAGAAATACTACTGGGCCAAAGAAGACTGTGTTTATGTGGATACCAGTGAACGAGCGCTAATGTATTTCAGTCTTTATTTCAGAGTTTCAAGCGGCCGTAATTATATTTTATATTTTAGAACGGGAGGGCCTTATATGCATGATTCTAGCAGAATCTATGACGAAGCGAAACTCAATTCAATGCACGCGAGGATCAAGTAAATGATACAACCCGAGAAAGTAACTTGGTAAATATTAGATAGAAGGTCGGAGAAACTGGCGAGTACAGAACTAAATGAAGACGAAAAATACACGGTCTCGAACCTGGACCTCTCGCTTTCTAGGCGTGAGAAATACTACTGGGCCACAGAAGACTGTGTTTATGTGGATACCAGTGAACGAACGCTAATGTATTTCAGTCTTTATTTCAGAGTTTCAACCGGCCGTAATTATATTTTATATTCTGATTTTATATACATAGATTCTGCTAGAATCATGCATATAAGGCCCTCCCGTGTATATCATGTGTACCCATGTTATAAGACAATCAGAAATACTGTAAGAACGGGATAGACCTCAGGGAAATAATTGTAACGTCTAATTTTGAATGCATCAAGGAAATACTTTTAAAGACGTTTTTGTTGAAAGGTTATAAAATATGTTTTCAAAATTTCTCTAATACCTTAATATTAACAATTGTTATAGTATTATGTAATTGTCAAATTAAGATTATTGCCCTCTTTTCATACAAATAAGTACCAACAAGGGTATGGGTATAAGTAGGGTATAGGACGATCCAGAAGTAATGGATACGGGGATTAGCAACCAACCCCCTTCGAGAGACGAATTAACCACCTAAAACTGATGATTTTGACTGATGCGAAGATACTTGTGATTTACGTGAATTTGATACCAAAAGATAGCTATGTCCTGCTCCTTCCTATGATGCCACAACGAGTACCAACATGCCCATTATAACGACTAGTTTTTATATATCCAGAGTTTTTTCACCATATTAATGTTCTCGGGGCATGCATGAGAATTGAAAAAAAAATCCTTGCTTTAAGTTTTAATGTTTTGTTCTTGTCTTGGCGTTTGATACTTTGTCATAACTTTTTGGGAATGTGTGTAGTTACTTTATACCAACAAAAAGAAAGCACACTATAACCTATCCTAATTCATAAGTGTGTGCATGTATGTCTATAGGGAAAATCGAAATGGGAGTAGTAACGACTCTAATAGGGTGTGTTGCTGTAAAATGGCCCAGGTAAACGAAGTTTAATACTCTACCATGTCTTAAGTAATGGCAATGTGGCTAACGAGATTGTCACAATTTAGAAATCCACATTTTGTTCCAATCTTTTCAATACTTAAATTCGGTTATTTCAATTGAAATTAGTTTTCCGGTACACCAAATTCAATCGTAAAATATTCAAATCAAAAAGTGTTACCCCATCCTAGTTTCCTAACGACTAAATTAAGTCATCGATATCGCATTAAACAGAAAACATGCAGTCCACATGAAAAAGCTTCGAATTTGGTTTTGATATTACATCAACTGACAATTTCATTTCCGTCTTTTGAAAGGGTGTGATATTGCTCTGGGGGAAAATAAGCAGGTCATCGTAGAATTAAATGTTTGTATAAAAAAGAAAACCCACTCATCGCTCGTTCTTTGATGCTCAAGCATGCGTAAATGACACTACTCTAATGATGAAATATGGAAACGCATTATTTATTAACGCATGAAATCAGGCTGAATGTTACAACATAAAACTTAACGCGGCCTACAATTTATTCTCGGTTGATCTTAAAACAGTACTTTAAAACTTTCGCAAAAGTAAATCTTTGAGATATCCTGTAATATTTTGGTAAACCCCCGGTCACTAAATGGCCGAACCTCGTGGGTCTAAAAAAGAAATGCGCATGCATTTCAATTACTGGAAAATTGCATCAGAGTGCAATGAAATAAGGCTCAAATTGCGAAAAAAACCCGCATTTTCCAGGGCTTCCCTGGACGCCCACCGCTGACTCAGAGATTTCTCAAGGAGGGCGCCCTCAATTTTCAAACAATTGTGCTTTTTGCATATACATAATGCTTGTCCATATAATAATCACTGTGTGAAATAACTAAACTCAATCGAAGTCAAAATCACAACTTTGTTTAAAAATTCCGGATCCGGAATTTTGGTAATACACGGTATCCTATGGCACTGTTATACTGTGCATAAATGTTAACTGCATGAAAACGAAAGAATCATCTCTAACTTTGGAATTAAGCATTTTAGGTGATTACCTTTAGTTTTAGTTGACTTTTTTAATTGCTACAAAAAAAAAACTGTATTTCGAAATCTCTGAGTCAGCCTTAAAGCGACCCCTGGATCCCCTTTCATTGTGGTTTAGATCGTCCACAAGATCCGCATCCCGGGAGTTAGGGATCCTAAAAGATAGTATACCTCAGGATTAAGGCGTATACGTCAGATAAGAGGATAAGTAATTCATTTTTGGTGTTGCCAGAGACCTAGGTCACTGGTGACACTGGTGAATTCAGCCGTCGAAACAATGTGTTACACGGAATAAGTACACTTTATTTAGACTGTTGAATTCAGCAGGTTCAAACGTGACGCAGAGTCCCTAAATGTAAATTGGTTGAAGTTGTCCGGATTGCTTAGCAGTACAATATCTTTTTGTTCAGTAACTTCAGTTTCAGATTTTCCTTCTTAGAATCGTAAATTTGTTTGTCCAATTTTAAAGGTGGGTGACCCGATTGACAATTCGTCCTCCACATTACTCTACCAAAATTGAAATTTTGTTATCGGAAGAAAGTTCATGTATTTCCTCGTTACCTCTTTGGAAAGGTTATAGGGGCAGGAAATGTTTCCTTTTGATGTTATAAACAAAAACGTGTTCAATATGGTCAACACCATCAATTAAAAACACGCACTATGGACACATTTTTGCTTCTACAATCCAAACGGTCGAACCGATTTAACTTAAAATTTGTAATGGAAGACTATCACAAGAAAAACGGACCATGACCGAGTTACTCACCTTTAAGAGCTCGGTTATTATGTGTTACAAGTTTATGATTTACGTACCGTTACGAACATGAATCGTAAATCGTTTACAAAATGTTACTCTTAAAAAAACAGCTTCGAAATGGTTTAACACTTAAAGTGACAGGGGAGATTTTTTTTTTTGAGGATGCAAATTTCTCTCAAATTGCACTGGATCAGTTGTAGAAAGTACACGAGAAAACCGCAAACCTTGTTTTGTACTTGGCTGCTATCGTAATCATCAAAACCACGCTTTGATTTTCTGTCGTGCACGACAGAAAATACTACAAGTGCACAAGACCTTTTTCGCTTAAGCGTTAACAGTATGGAGTCTATACTACGGGATGTAAGATGCTAGAACTACGAAGTATGAAGTGGAGGTATAAGGAAGGGAAAAAACAGGAATCATTTGTGTTTTACTTAGTAATCTGAATTACGAGACCACATATGATTATCCCTTATGTACATTTGTCTATTGATGCCTGTGCCATATCGTGAAGATGAAGTGAAGTAAATTGAATATATAATAAAAAATATGGAATTTAGCTGTCGTGGTTTCAAATAAGTATTTGATGTACTCATATTTACCCTGATGAATTTCTAATCGTATACCAAATCAATGATAAAAGGGGAAATAAAACTAATTAATGAATCTCGCCGTTAATATCTAGTACGTAATTTTACAAAGTATAAGTTAATCCCCCTACGATAACGTGTATAAAGCATATGTTATATACTCCCAAGGGAGTCTGGCAAATATTTTGGGACGAAAGCTGAGGGACGTTTATCACATATTATTACACCTCATGAATATTCATGAACATAATCATGCTATTTCATTGGCCGATTTCTATTACGTGGGCTATTTCTTTAGGGAAATATATTGAACTGTTTCCCTACAACCTCGTCCCCTGAATCACAGTGAGGTGTAATAAAACAAATACTACACGGTTTATATCGGGAAATCCGTCAACCTTGGATTTTGGTATGGTATCATTAGAAATCTTTTTTTTTTAAATCTCATCTGCAAAAATATCGCGGCTGATCTATTCCCCATTATATAACGAATGCTACAGACTATAATACGGGTTGTTTACGGTTAGGTGACTGAAAAAAAACGGGCCCGACCGACCCTGATTTTTTTCAGTTTTGCAGATTTTTTTTTTTAGTTTTTCCAAAAATCATGTAAAATCTGCCTGCTTTTTAGCCCAAATTGATCAATTTTGGCTAATTTGTTTTAGAAAATTTGTTTTTTAAAAAGATTTTGCGGCTAGTGTAGGACAATTTTGACCTCCAGAAAAGAAAAGAAAAAAAAAATCGTCCGACCGACCAACTATACTCGAACGGTCCGCTCGCCCGTAAAACAGGGTTTTTCCGTCGCCTTACCGGAATTATTTTGATAGTATATCAATTTTTTCTTATAAAACAAGCAATTACACGCTCAAATTATAATGGTATATAAGATTCAAATGACATTTGGAAGTTCAGGCACATGCGCGATGACCTTTGCTATGAAACACAAAATTATATGACGTAATCGGTTTGGCACCTTTAATGCAATACTGGCACATTTTTGAAGAGCGCCCCCAATTTTCAAAAGTTGATATTTTGGCACAGTTATACGATGGTAATTGTCTAGGAAACTATACCTGCGAACGAGAATGCTAAGAAATGCGTATTTATCATATCAACGGCAGAGCTGGAAATGCTACGTTTATATCCGTCCATGATGAAATAGTGCCACCGTCGAGAAGATCACCTCTTACTTGACTTGCCTGAACCAATAAAACAACTAATGGATGAGCGTAGACACGTAAATGGCGATATTTCCCGGCTATTTCACATTGGAAGGCCGTTTCCAACAACTGTTGAATTATTATCGGGATCCCCGAATAATTATTCTAATTACAAAATTCCTTCGTTTGCGACACACAGACATTTTCGAGCTTAACCATTCACAGGTATAGTTTACTAGCCAGTTACCAATGCAACCGTGCAAAAATCTCAATTTTTTTGAAAAATTGGGGGCGCTCTTAAAAATGTGCTAATATTGCTTTAAGAAGCTGAGTTGACGGTATTTCGTTTTGCCAGATAATGCAAATACGCAATTACCAATTAATATAGTATTTAAAAATATGCTATTAGTGACAAATTAGCTGATGATGCTGATGCCAATAGTAACCAATCTGAGCAACAATTAGTGTACTTTACATTTCCATTGGAAAACATTGAAAATGGCCAAGTCCCTGGCAGATTGCCGTCTACTTTCTAAATTATACAGGGTTCGGACTTGATCATTTATTGCATATCCGCCATTTTTTATTTTTGACCAATTTTCCTATACTTTGTGGATTTTAAAACCAAAGACGATTTTTTCTTCATTTTTTGGAGTCTTAAATTAATCCTTATCCAATTATCTTTCATATAAAACATGTCAATAGCTTGTCTTCCACTTACTTTTCTTCTGATGAACTATTTGTGACAACCTCCCTGGCAAGCAATACTTTTTACGGCCGCCATCTTGGATTTTCAGCCAAATTTTCATTAATTTGGATTTTGTTGCATTTGAAAACCATGGACGAATTTTTTCTTCAAAATTTACAGCCCACAAGTTATTCTATGACAATTATCTTTCATATAATACAAGTTAAATGCTTGGCTTCGACTTAGTTATAATTTTTGGAATATTTTATCGAGCCGTCTATGTGCACGAAACCCTGTGATATATATAAAAACAATTTATGTGACAGTCCCAAATGACTGCGACAATCCACTATAAAAGACAACTTATAGTTTATCTGAAGTGTCAGACTGCTCCAAATAACCCAAATTTTCAGGGCATATGGCATGCCCCAATTCTACGAGACATATTCACAAGAATCATCAGGCAAAATGTAGGTGTAACAAGGAGGTTGTCGTGGGAGGTATATGGTGTTATATGATCTACAGATGAAATAAGGGGATACAGAACACAATTTGTACCACCTTAAGCAGCAAATGCACGTGTCAATCTATCCTAGCTGAGCCCTATGCGCGTATTCCACGCGGCCCTCCCTCAAAACCTTCATGTAATGTCGTCAAAATGTTCTACTTAAATGTTTATCTAGTATTGTGATATTAAATGGGCGAATGCTTAATTTCCGTAATTCCATCGCCTAAAACGTGCAGATATTAATAAGGCGTTATCTGCAACATCTAAAAAAACCCTTTTTTTTCTTTTGCCCGACATAGAAGAGTGCGTCTGCTTTTCAAGCGAAACATGCTATTTCGGTTATTTATAGCACGGTTATATTTATGATAAAGGCACGTATTGAAAAGCTGTTACATTTTAGGTTGACGGTTAATTGCCATTTGGTCTAATATCCATTTGGTCTAATAGCCATTTGGTCTAACTTAAATTCGTCTAAACCCATATTGTCTAATACCAATTTGTCTAATAGCCATTTAGTCTAACATCCAATTTATCTAACAACCAGAATGTCTAATATCCATTTGGTCTAATACCCATTTGGTCTAATATCCATTTGGTCTATATCCATTTGGTCTAATAACCACAAACACCATTTGGTCTAATTACCATTTGGTCTAATATCCATTTGGTCTAATATCCATTTGGTCTAATATCCATTTGGTCTAATATCCATTTGGTCTAATATCCATTTGGTCTAATATCCATTTGGTCTAATATCCATTTGGTCTAATACCCATTTGGGCTAATATCCTTTGAATGTTAACCCAAAATAATTATCTTAAACATTGATTTATAATATTGAAAAAAAAATATTGCCAATTGCATGTATCAGTATGCATCCTCAACATCATAATCATTTCTGTTGCAGAGCAGGAGACCACAAGTTCCCTCCAAGCGACAGAAAAAAAAAAAAAAAAAAAAACGGTCATTAGCCATTTTTAGCAGTTGACTTTTCCTTACATGTTGTCCATGTCCCCCAGGAGACACGGAATGTATTGCAGAACAGTGTCGTTGTCCGTCCGGGTTTTTCCTCCTGCCATGATCGGTACATACAAGTGCATACTCCTTATTTCCTTTGACGAGTCCTGGCTCTTTCCACGAGGGGTGAAGACCATGTCAGATTGCGGATGGTGGCATTTGGTACTTTGTCTACTCGTTTGATGTCAACTAAATACGGTAACAGGATGTACCAAATGAGTTGATTTTTTTCCACGTCCTTTGAGATATGTGCCCCGGCGGGTTCGGGGTGAAGAATAAGCCCGATGTAATTCCCTGCATGTAGAGGCGACTAAAAGGGATCCCTGAGGGTTCGGGGTTAAGATTGGTCTCGTTTGTACTCCATGCATGGCGTAAGACAACTCGTCTAATGCTCCAACATGATACCACTTTTCTCACTGATAATATTGCCTTCGTATGGAGAGTGGAGTTTGTGCTTGGATTCGATTCCCTTTTTCTTATTTTTGTCGGTGATATATTTTTCTTGATATGTCTTCTTTCCTTTTTGCAACTTGCATATGACCATACATTGCTAGACCTGTATGGACTTGACCATATAAATCTGCAAGATGATTAAGACAAACTTTATTCTTGGTCTGTCCAAGACCAGTTCCAAATGCCTTGACGTGTGCAGTCATGCACTTTTCTAGATCTAAAACTTATGCTAGGACAAACTACTCACTGGGTGGCAAAACTCTGGAAACATTTTGCAAACTCGGTATAATTGTTTTCTTCTAATCTTTCTTTTTCTGAGCTTTTCTGTAGCACTTTATCTACAGTGCAACAAAATGTCTCCACTATATAGTTTGTTTCCTCATCAGGTACACAAGGAATTTGCACTTTTCTGCTGTTTTGAATCTTTAGAGGGCTCTTGTACCAAGTTCATCATGGTGTTGTGTGCTGTTGTTTGGGCCCCTTACAATACCAGTTACATAGACAAGAAAATTCAAAGAAAAGTAACTCGTGTTCTCTTTTACAGGAAAGAACATCTTGGGGAGCGTGTTGAATAATATCTTGATTAGGTTGTCGAGTTTGGTTTGCCTTGAGTGGCTAATTGTTCACAATTCAGCATTTAACAATTTTGTTTAAAAAAAAAGAAGAACTTCATTTTTTTTTGGCTTTTTTTCGCAAACGGCGCATCTCAAATGCCATATTTATGCATTGGAGAGCACGAACTAGTTTTTCTAAATTCTGTGTTTGTTAGTTTCCCAGACTTTGGGAAAGTACACCATGCAGTTGATAGTCGTAACGCTGATTCTGTGTCAAAATTTAATGATATAGTTTTGGTGCATTAACCTAGTCATACCAAGCCATTTTTTGTAACACGGTTTACCAAGAAGGGTGGGTACCATGCCCCTCGAAATGCGTTGTAAAGTACTCGATGCTTATGATTTAGATACCCTTGGGGTAACTAGGTCATACACTTCCTTGAGACCAAAATAAGTCCCAGCATAACTAGTATGACGTCACAGTGCGCATATCAAGTCCTCAGCTTCAACAGAAATCGGCATTTGCCTAAAAAGGTGAGGACTATCGGATTTCAATTGGGTTAAAGTTTCTAAATGATGGATGCAATTGACTATAGTTTTAAATAAACAAAGATTTTAGATGCACACTGTGGCAACCCCCTCCCCAACCTTGGACTTTGACCGGCATACCACCCGGCCGGTGAATGTGCTACCTTCACATTTTTTCTTTTAAACGACCGGGAAGAGCTTTTTACGAAAGTTTTGCATTAATTTTAGGTCGCAACCGTTGAAAGGTCACGGGGTTGGCCACTCCGCAGATGAGGCTAGAAGAAACATATATGCTGATCATACGGTAACCATGGAAAGCTATGTTTTCATTAGGCGTATATTTGCTCTAAAATCATCACATACACATTCACACCGATCGGTCTTTTAAATTCAAGTTGTCGGTTTTACACTTTGTCCCCGGATCCACATTACATTTTAGTGTGGCAGCAAATTGAGTGTGATGATATTTTCCACCCCCCCCCCCAAAAAAAAAATCCGTCACATGTACTATTGATGCTCTATTTATCTTTCTATAACTTCATCACTCATCAAAGAGTTGAATGAAACATCCGTACAAAGAAACAAACATCTTTGATAGCACGTTGAGGTAGAAAATGTATAAGTGTTGTCTTTATGTTGTAGCCAAAATATACCATACACGATAACTTTTTAAAAGGCGTTTCAAATATTTTTTTTCCACACATAACCTTAACGCCCACCAAAACACAAAACCCAATCCCTGAGTGAAAAAATGCCAAAGTCCGGAAAATGCAGGCAATGACGTCATTCGAACGAAGACATTATACAGGCACGAAATCGCCGGCACATCGCCGTAGCCGGTGATATCCACAGGTGATGGGGTGGGTCCTGGTTCGAGACCAACCAGATTTTCCAATTTTTCACTTTCCCCTCTTCCCTATTCCTGGGTCATTCTTCAGGAGATAAATAGTGGCACATCAGGATCAAAAATGATACAAGAGAGCCAAGTATACACTTAACCTTTCACAGGGCCAATTCTGTATCCGTAATATAGCACTTATGTTAGTGGCTTTAGAGACGGCATCCCAAATGCTTGTCAGGTCCATTGAAAGCCTCTAAAAAGAATATCAGTCAAAGACCTAGCTTGTTTGGGAAGAATTATATGTAATTTGTCATTCTGATTCTAAATCTGCAACTGGAAAATTAATAATTTTGACCTTTTTGAAACAAAATTTGACAGATTGTTGACCGTTGATCGACTGGAGTCGCTTGCCGTGTTCACAGATTGAAAAAGAATATCTGGGAGGGCCTCCCTGTTGAATTTGGGAAAACACTCCGCTTGGAGCAATTTTCAGTCAATGGACCTTTACGAATGCCGCTCAAAAGTGTGAGTGCATGTGTGTATGTATTTCCTTTCCTTACCTTCTTTTTTCGATTTTATTTTGCTCGTGTATGTGTGTGTGTATGTTTTTTTTTTTTTTTTTTAATTTTTTAGTGTTTTTAAAAAAAAAAATCAATGTATATATAATTTCTTACATGGTTCAGCGGTCTCAAAATTAAAAACAGGAACATCAGTTTTACTCGTGGAACTCAGCTTTCTAGGCCATCTAAGATCGCATTTTGGGGCTAAAAACACATAAACTTTATCACTACCCATTACCCTCGCAAAGAAAAAAGACACAGGATGCAATAAGAATTTTTTATCACGGCTGTATTGGCATACGCTAGGATTTATTTGATTGTAATTCATCATAAATAAGGTTACAGCCATTATCATTCTAATCTGAAACATCAAAGTTTATATAGGAATGGAGTGTAACCACCACCCAACCCAATTAATTTTTCCACAGTGAACCCTACTGGAGAAAATACTTTGAAAATTAATCAACACACAAGATAAAGGCGTCCACACCTAATCTAATTTCCCATACAGCGGACCACCGTAAGGTTACATAACAATTGGCAAAACTTTTTACCTAGGGTAAGACCTACCCCTAGGAGAAATCCCTGATCGAACTACCCTTATACCATGGCCCATAATAATAAATAAAAATAACTCTTAGATAATGCTAATACCAATATGAGATCATACCATTCAATCTGGCTGTCTTAAGCTTGTGCATACAAAAGTTGCTCCGAGGAGAAAACACCTGGGAGGTTGAAGATCTTCGAGGCGTATAACCTGGAAGTAACAAATTTGGAATGAAAAGTGACGTTAGTAATTACATAGTGCATATGAAGACTATATTAAAATACACACACCCGCCATTAAGTTAAGCCTAAAGTAAAGTAATTTTTATTGTTAATAGTTGAATTGAACTTACTATCAACTAACAAAATTTTTAACTTCAAAGGTAATTTTTTATAACAAACCTTCACACTCACTTGTATAATATTTTCGAGGTAAATATTACACAAAATCCAGTATTTAAAATAATCAATGTCATGCAAAATTCAAAAATAGAAAATTACCCACAATCAAATATATGGGAGTGGCCGGGTTGGAAGAAATGGTTCAATGTCCTAATCCGATCAGAGAACAATAATGCTGTGATCAAAACAAAAGCGCACTCGGACTGACATAAACAAGGCACCTCATTGGTTCACTCGCACGACCGAAAAACAACTGCATGCAATGAACAGGTGAACGAACGCTGACACGACCAATATGGGACAGGACCATTTCTCTGCGGGGGTAAACCAGTTGTCTCACTAGGGCCTTCTAAAAACTTTATTACCCCTCGACAAAGAAAAAAGACACAGGAGCGCAACAGAAATTTTTAGCACGGCTGTATTGGCCCTCGGATAGGATTTATTGATTGTAATTCTATCATTATAAAAGGTTATCAATCACCATTACATTCTATCTGAAACATCAACCGTTATAATAGGAATGGAGTGGAACCCCCCAACCCAATTATTTTTCCACGTTGAACCCTACTGGAGAAAAGAACTTTGAAAATATGATCACACACAAGAATAAAGGCGTCAACCAACCTATCTAATTTCCCATACAGCGGAACCACCGTAGTTAGAATAATCAATACGCGGGATTTTTAGGGTTTCCTACCGGAAATATTTTGTTTCCAAATTCTTTGCATTGTTGGATAGGAATGCAACCAACGATGTAGGAGAGATAAATAAATAGCGCATATTTCTATGGTGTTTTGGTGGTCATACAGTCCTCACTTCCATGCAGCTCTCGTTTAGTGCGCCTCCTTTAAACGACGCGCACATTTTGTTGTGTGCGAAAAAATCAGGCAATCAAAGAGTACTCGTTACTGGTAAATTTATGTACATCAAACGTTTTTCCGCACAGTTATGATGACAGAAAAATTACCGATGTCTAGAACCCAATATTGCAAGTGCAAGCTGCCACAGACTAAAATAGGATTTGAATAACCCTGAATTTGAAGTTGAAAATGTTTAACCCCTTGGTCAGTTTTTGAATACCTATCTGAGAGACAATAAAGAGCCAGAAATGTTCAATCCCAATTGCAATAATTTAAATTATAACCCCCGATTGCCAACCAGTTTCTAGCAACGAAATTTTTCCCCCTACTCTTGAAACAAAAAAGGCTAATAAAAATGCAGCTTAAATAATTGTGTGCCTCATAGAGGAAGTCCCACACACTGGCAAATCCCTACGAATTTTTTTCTAGCAACATTGGAGTTAATAGGAAGTCTCCCATCTGCTCTTGAATTAGTCCTCCTGCAACCTTCTGTCCGTGGTTTAATTACAAAATTTTCTGTAGGATTAGGCCACGCATTGACATTATGTACGAATGAAAGTGCTGACAAATGCAAATTTATTGTAGATGGAGCAAAATTTCCCTTGATAAATATGAAACAAACATTATAATGTTAATGTGTTTTTTCCACGAGCTGGGCCACAGAGACTGTAATTGGAACTTGAATCCTAAATCAATAAATTGTTCAATAACATTCTGCCTATAGACCACCCATGTCCCCGAAGCCAATGATGCCTGAAATAACCGTTGTTTCCGAGCACTACAGAGCTCCAAAGAATGCGGAACTGTCAACCTTCTCCAAACATCTTCTCTCCTGGTGCTACATTCCTGAAACCGCCGCATCTGGAAACGTGACACTTGCATCGCTATGTTTATTGTTCAATGCCTACATATGTCTAGCACAGAATGCTAAATTAAACTTCAAGCACTCAACACAGAAAAATCGACCAGTTTCATGATTTGGGGCACTTTGAATATTGCTTATGATAATATTCACAACGGGCATGTTGTCGGGACCTACAATAACCCTCTTCCCTTGCAACTGGTGTCCCCACAAGACAACAGCAACAAGTATTTTGAAAAAAAAATTTTTCCAGCCAAGCTATTGAATTATTTATGAACTAACCTCTGGCCACCTTCCCTGGAACCATTTCCCCTTAAAAAAACCTCCAAATCCTAATCCCCCACTAGCATCTGTATAACTGTAGATCAGAATCCTCAAACCAAGCTTATCAGGAAAGCTGCAACTGGCCATTAAAATGCTCAAGAAACAGCACCACGTTTCAAGATCCTCCTTCTTAGCTCCCTACATTAATTTCATCATTTTTGCACCAAGGTTTCTTGATACCACATGTAAGATCAATTAACCTCCGTAAAGCCCTGCCAGTGTTACCACCACCGCTTTGGCAAACAAATTACAAGGATCCAATACTGACTGCAACTCTCGGTCAAAGAAACTTCTGAAGCATTTAAAGTCCCGCCAAGACTCTCCTAATAATCATTTAGTTATTTGCGGAGATAACTACAAATTGCTGTGAATCAATTTCTAAGCCTAAATAAGTGAGGTTAGTTGCTGGACCTACGGATTTTCTTTAGCCAACGGAACACCTAGAGCTTGCACAACCCCTTCAACAAATTTCAACAATATGGCCACACTATAAATTTTCGGAGTTTTCCGTAGAACCTAATAAGAGGAAGTCTCAGCATAGTGTATGACATTGTCTGTAATTGCAGCCCCTTTTAACCGCCAGCTCAATAAATGAAGAAACTTGTTCGAACAAAGCAGGTGAGCAAGAAGCTACCATTGGAAGAGCTTTGTCCACAAAATTACTTACCCCACCTTCATACCTAGCAACTGAAATCTTCGGAATTTATGGTAAAAGCTTAAATGCCGATTCAACATCTGCCTTAGCCATGGAGGGCGCCCTTACCATTGCGCACCACCAACTGAACGGACTAAAACAAAGATTGCATTATTTTACAAGCAAACATCAGGCGTCAAGGCCACCATTTACGAACTGCCCCATCGGAAAAGACAATTTGGGAACCAAGCATTTATCGGAGAAATCATCAAATTAGAAATCGGAAAATTCAACATCTTTCATGACTTGTGCATGCCATTTCTGGATCAGGCATCTACAGATTTCAAAATTTGCAAGTGATGGAATCTCTAAAAGATCTCAAACCCGAAACCTCTAACTTAAAACCAAAAGGAAAACCCATCCTTTAAAACCTTGAGCCGACTTTTATGTGGATAAAGATCCAACAACGGGATAAACTTTCTAAGTTTAACGGTGATGGTACTTGCAACATACACAGAATTGAATATTCTGGCATGTAAAATGATGGTGACCTGGAAAAACTTATCTGCCTTTTTTGCAACTATGGCCACACAGTGTAACTTGATAGGGGATCTTCAATACACTAAGTGTAGCAGCTCGTACATTTAAACACAAGTAGCTAGTAACACGATTTTTGTCATACACAATATTCTGGATATAAAATACTCTAAATTGTTCTATGAATGGAAATATTATTAACTGTTTGAACTAGTTGTATTTTTTTAAAAATGTTTTCTTATTTTGTATATAGATATCATCTATATTTGTTTCTTTGATTTAAAAGCAAGAAAAACACATGGTTATAGCCACCCCCCTAGGTCGATAAACTAACGACCGTGATGACACACGCCGGGTATAACACAATCAATATCTTGCCACACTATGGAGCAGGAAAATGGTTTGTAGTAAAAATACACCACACACTGGAATGGTATATACTACACACATTGCTTGATCAAATGGAACCATGCCAAACAAACGGGAAGTCAATTTTCTTAGCAACAGTCGGCAAAGAGAAAGTCGGCATATGAGAGTAGTACGATTGCTTATAGTGACATATTCAACTTTAAGAAAATAATGTGAAAAGGTTTCTTTTAGAAAACGAAACTCAACAACTTTAATACATATGTGTTCAAAAAAATAGCCGGTACCCGTGAAGTAAAAATATCATTCATAAATACATGCCAAGCAGGGGTGGTGTGTAGCTTCAGAACTTCGGTTAATGATTGGATGAAATCTTTACACACAGATGATTTATTATATGAACAAGTTACACTGTGTGGCACCGTGCCCAAATTCAGTGCATTGGGGCATTTGGGGCTGTTAAATGAGTCTTTTCGGAGAACACGATGACGGCCTTGGTAAAGTCAAGCAGATCCTCTCCGCTCGAGCCCATGCTTGACCTGATGAGGAACTCCGACTAGATCTGAGTTAAATTGCGACGAAACCCCCCCTCTCTGACATCCGAAACGGTTGACTTGGAGAAACATTGGATGAAGTGACCTTAACAGACCAAAGTTCGCATAAATCAAGAATGACCAGGATCTCTGTGTTGAAATTCTTTGCCGCCGCATGCGCCATGTTGACTATAGCTCCAACCAAACCCTGGAAAACGCGCAGCAATCGTCTAATCAAATGCGCATGTCTTATTAATTCCAAGCACGGTTTGGGGGGGGATGCGCCGCAAATAAATAAAATAAAAAAATAAAAAATACAGAAGTCCCAGGAATGTATTGAATAATCATTTGTTGGGTTTATAGACGTCCAACCTATCTGAACCCTTGAGATACATCAAGCGTCATGCCATGCTCCTTATCATCCTGTTGTTTGCATGGATCGCTTTTTTTCCAAGCACGCGAAATACAATATTCCTTCCCCATTTATAATTTTGGATCTCATATTCTTTGGGATCGATCATCCCAATGGAGCACAACAGACATAAGTGGTGAACCCAATCTGTTGTTGATATACAGGATCAAACATAGATTAAACCCCCCCCTGAAATACCACCAGGCATAGCAACTGTATTTGACATATGCAACATATGGTTGGACATATTTAAGACTGAATCACCAACAGCACATTAGTAAGCTGAAGTAGAAGCTGAACATTGTTTACATACGACTGTTACACTGACTGCGCTGTACCGTTTGCTCTGTGCAAATAGAACTGCAGTAAGGAAGGGACGAACATGTACTAGCCATATTACCTTAAGTAACAAATGAAGTAAACCAGCATGCAATTGTGCAGAAGGTAACCATTACTAACTGAACTAACAACATTTGCAGGGCCGACATGTTTTTAAATTACTTTGGGCAATAAGTTGTCGCTAACCAACCTAGGATGCGCACTCCCAACTGACTAGGCTGAAGTGGGCTGGGAACCTGACTGTCATCACGACCACCCAAACCTTGCCTTGGTTGTTGAATTTGCTGTTGGGGTTGCATAGGCTGCTGTAGCTGCTGAGTAAGCCTGATGTTTGTGTTGTTTGTTGTTGCACTAAACCCGCAATGACAACTTGCTGAGGCTGCGCGGAACCAATGGATTAACCTGGTCCCCATGAGGCAACTGTCCGCTGATTTAGACTGACCGAACCTGTTGCTGAGGTAATATGCTGGTTTGTTTGATTTTGATTGACCATCCCCTGCTGCCAGGCATGCTGTTGTTGATTCTTCTGAATGACCAGTCCCTGTTGCGAGGCGAATGTTGTTTGTTTTGATCCTGATTTACCTGTCCCTGCTTTTGTTGACCTTGATTGACCAGTCCGCTGTTGATTTTGACTAACCAGCCTCTGCTGCTGAGGTAAATTCAGTTGTTGTTGTTTTGACAGGATTTCCGCGGTTGGCGTACTGAACTAGAACCACTTTTAGTCATGAACAAACTTTGCCATCCATTGTATTAATCACTTACCGCACTAGATTAGAAGCTAAGAAACCAATCCGCATCGCTTGTGCTTGTGCACGAGTTTGACGTACAAGTTGTATTGTTTTGGTTTTTTTCGAAAATACCAGACGTACTCGCCACGTGTATTAACCCTTCCTCAATTTTGAAAGATGCCGTGGGCGCTGTTTGTAGATTCTTTCTTACGAATCATTTGGCCGAACGATGATTCAATCAAAAGTCTGCGGAACCGGCTGCCGCTGCGATGAATAAAATTCCAAACAAAATTCCAGAAATCAAAACACTTACGATACAGTACCAAAGAGCTTGAATTTTCTGTCGGAAACATAATGAAATACCTTTAAAGGAAATATGTCATGATCTGAAATTGTAAAATTTGGTATGGATGGAAAGCGTAAGTAACTTATATTACATATAAATCAAAATAAGTTGAAAATTGTCCCATTTGTTGAGTATTTGCCCTTTTAATTTCCCGCCCAATAGCTTACTCGAAAACGATTCCGACAAATCCACATCGCAGGCAAATGGTGACGTCAAAGTGATGACCATCCATTATTAACGTCGTTGTGACCATCATATCGCAGTGTTGCTACTTCAATAATAATTAAACACAACGAAATGAAACAAAATATGTCATTCTGTAACTTTTTTTCTAATTTTATTATTACTTTCATTAATCCATCAATATTACAGTGTCAGCAATAACAATTCGCTTTGACGTCACGAGTTGGGCGCTTTGATCTCAATGAAGCCGTGGCGGAAAAATCCGCCCGTTTTCTTCGTTATGTCAAAAAAAAAAAGCAAAAAAGTAAAATTTTTGATTTTCTCTATTTTGTTAATTTTACATCAAAATTGTATTATTTTCGGGAATTCGTGATGTATGTCATATATGTTTATGAATTGTAAAGTCAACACTAGCTTGACAAAAATCTTGACATATTTCCTTACATATAGTTAGAAGAAACCACTGCTGATCACCAACTATGAAATGTGACGATCGTCGGGAAACGATCTTAAGAAAATTTTCATATATGTCCTATCGGATCAGAGACCAATCATGCTGGATCAAAAAAACAATAGCGGCCATCGACTGCATGACGTAAACAAGGCACATCATTGTTCACTCGCACGACCGGAAAACAACTGCATAACAATGACCACAGCCCGTGAACGAACTCTGACACGACCGATATGGGTTCAACCATTTTTCTCTGCGGAGGTAAACAGTTGTCTCACGAGGGCCGTCGAAAACTTTATTTCTATTGTACAGGACCCGATAATCATTTGGTTTATGAATTTGAACCGTGGGAACTCTCAAAAAATTTGTTGACAGAAGAAAGGAATTTAATTTCAATTTTGACATGGAAAAAAATCATATCAGAAACGATTTACAACTTATAAAAAAAAAACAAAAACAAAAAACATTTACCTTTATTGCGTGATTTTGTGATTGGGGGCCCAACACTGTCCTGGGCCTATTGAATTACTGGATTCTTTAAAACCGAGGTCATGGGTTATTTCAGCACATTCTCAACCCACATTCTTTACCATACGGTAAGATCAGAAATATTCAAATGATAGTAATTTTAATTAGTTGAAGGTCAACATCTCCACCCCCCCCCCCCTTGGTGCCAGTCACAATGGTGTCATTCAGTGTAATCTCAACCTCTACCCTAAACTGATCATCAACCTACTATGCTTAGACCCATTTGGTTATACAAACAAAGCTTGACTGGGATGCGGCCAACAGCAGGTTGTCTATGTACAGTTTTGATGGCAGTGTTAATGTTGATACTGCTTGGGCAACTTCTACAGCTTTTTCATGGAAAAACTATGTGTGCTGAGGGATTCCCCAAAAGTCTGTCCGGTGCAAGACAAAAGAACCACCATGGCTCAACTCTGGCTCAGGTATGAATCAGAAAAAACATGGCACTGTTCACAAAATGGAAAAAAAAAAACTCTGAAAACTGCTATTTATTCTCAAATATAAAGCTACCAGGAATGCTCTCTCAAAACCCATTGAAATTTGCCAAGCAAACCTTTTTGCAGCCTCTTGAACTAGATTCGCCCAGAAATCCTTCTGGGGCTGGCACTTCACGGTTACGGCCAATTCCCCATTCATGATATCATCAATTACAATGGAACATGTGCTTCTACGTCTCTCGAGATCGCCAATTCATCATTCTCATTCAGTTTTTATCTGAGTGTTTCAACCGTGATTGCTTGCCTCAAACTTTTCTGCTCCACACTATAAAAACATTACCTCTACTCTTTCTAATTTCAGATGTAGTTCCGGAGTGAGATCGTAAGCTCATTCGCAAGCTAAATATAATCAGCTGCAGGTGTGGATGATAACAGCAAGAGCTTGGGGGGGGGGGGGTTCTTGGGGGGGGGGGGGGGGGGTTCTTAATTTCCTAAATAGTGGGATATATATGTTATATATCATATTGTAGCCATGTCACAAAGTTTTTAAAATCCATGAAACTTTTGTCTGTGCCATGGTAAACACGTAAGGCATCTGATTGGCTAAACACTAGAACGAATGGAACAAATAACCAAACATGATACTGGGACGACGAAACTGTTGGGTGGTGACATATGCAGGAGGTAAATACGAAGTGAACCATGAAGCGAATTTTTTAATTACCGTTTGCCATGGCAACCGGCAATCGTCCAATCGGGCATAATTTTCATGGCGTGAATTTGAATTTTGGAACCAATTTTGAAACTCGTCCTTCATGGTTCACTCGGCTGTATTTGCTTAATATGTGTGCAGGCCCGTATCCAGGAAGTTAGCGGGGGGGCGGAGCGGTTGTGCCAGAAGCGGACCTTTGCGTACCAAAAAAAAAATTTCAGACTCGCTGCGCCTCGCGGGTTGACCCCAAAAATTTTCACCGTCGTCTACAAATTTTTAAGGACAGGGGGGGGGGGGGGTGAGAGAATAAAAAAATTCAGTCGCTTCTTGAGAAAACACAACAGTATAATAGTCAACAACGACCAATCTTAATGCGATGGGGTAACAGCTGCTTAGTTCAACTTAGTCATTCATCTACCATGCACCACAACCTTAAGACAAACTTTTATTGACAACACGGGACCTTAAATCATGGCAAAGCGGACCTTCAACATCATAAAGAGGACCTGGTCCTTTTGGGGGGGGGGGGGGTGCGTCGCACCCCCCCTGGGTACGGCCCTGTAGTGTGCCAAATTTAATGTTCATAGCAGGTAGCGTTCTCTAGACGGTTCTCGTTTTGGATGTTTGTCGTATTTTAACGAAAACGAGTTATAGGGCACGAAACATTAAGATAAAATGGAGTTTTGCTTTGATTGTGAATATGGAATGATTTTTTTTTTTTTTTAATTCATTTTATACTGAATTAACATTTCAAAAACAAAAAAACACGCGTTTTTAACCTAATTTTATTAATTTTTAAAATAATTTTCTTAAATATCGCCAGGGGGTTAGGAAAACAATAAAAAAAAAATAAAATCACTTAGCCGGTGACATTAATTACTTTAAATTATGGAAGGATTAATATGAGTATTTATTTACTTTCAACTTAGCCAAATACATGTGGTACTAGTTCATAAATAATATCGTTAAAATATCTTAAATATAACCCCTTGAAATTTGTCACATGATAAAATAAGGAGATGATGAATTTTTGGCAATTTGCGTTACACTACTTTACTTTAATCAGCTATATCTCGGGAAACCGAATGTCCGATTGCGATGGAATAAAAGGCATTTTGTAGATTACAATCTACACAAATTTAAGCCTGCATATCTCATTTTTCTGGATTAGAACAATTTTTATCAGATTCAGGAAACCAACCCACCCTTAAGAATTGTGGGTTGTTGTTACTGTTTCATCCATTTTCTTGTGAGATATTTAATCTTTCCATCTCACTGGTGTTACACCCAGTGCATGAAACTTTCTCGGGTCATTTCCGACTTCAAGTCTGGTGATCGTCACTTCTGTTTCCACTACTGTTTAACAACGCCTCCCCTACCACACGCGTTTTCTGTACATTGCCTTGGTTCAACCCATCTTTGAGTACGGCAGTATCACTTGGTATCCTTTAAACATCACAAGTTAACCACAAAGGTGGAATCTACCAGCGATTTGCCTGCAGAGTCATTCTCCAATCGTGGAAATCTCTCCCATGAAGATCTTCTTTTTGCTTCCAATTTCCTCCCTATTCTAAGCGCCGTGGCATTGCCGTCCTGTGCCATCTCTTTCAAGATTCTTAACCACTATTGCTCTTCTCCTAATCCCTTCAAGTCTCACCTAGACCCACCCTTCGCAATCTCAATAGCCTCTCTCTTGATCCACCATTCCGCAGGCTCTAGCTTTACCAAAAGGGTCTTTATGCCATTTTGCTCCAAGCAGTATGGACACCTGCCCGAGGATGTTGTCAAAGGCACCTCCCTAAAAAAGCATTCAAAGCCGCTGTTGCTCCTCATCTTTAGCTGTAGATCTTAGGTTTTTTTTTCTCCATTCGTCGGTTCATTTATTTTTTGGCGTTCCATCTGCCAATGTTTTTTATTTTAGTTGTAGGGCCTGCCTTCTTATTTTTGTGTTATTTTTATGGGCATCCTTTAATTTAGTGCCATGTCACTATTGGGCTTTGTCACTGCTATATAGCCAATTGTTCGTAATAAATAAAATAAATAAAATTTAAATAAGAGTAGGGCGAGTGAACAGTGCCACCAGTCAATGGCAAGCCGATCAGCGGTTTTCCTTTAACCCATTTCGACACGGCCAATTCTGTATACGTAATATATAGCACATATGTGGCTTTAGAGAGGCGTCACAAATGCTTGGAAAGCATCTGAAAAAGAATATTCAAGCCAAAGACTAGGCTTGTTTGGACTAATTTAGATGTAATTTTAATTCTAATCCTAAATCTGCACTGGGAAAAATTAATTAATTTTGAACCTTTTTGAAACAAAAATTGATTAAATTTTGACCGTTTGAGCGACTGGAGTCGCTTTGCCGTGTTTCACAGTATTAATGTAGGAAACACCGATTAAGACAAAATAACGGAGTGCACACCATTTTTGCATACCAAAACGGACAGGGAAACGTACAGGCAACGTTCGATGCCAAATGCAGTTCATTACCAAAGGCTATCATTATAGAGGGAAGGAATGTCCCACCCTGACCATAAACGTTACTGTATGGAGGTGGGTGTAGCATATGAACTAGAGGAACGGTTTAAAAAAAAAAAACTTCCGTTAGTGCCCAAGGGGGGGGGGGGGTTCCTAGGGACCCAACCCAGTATAACCACTTTCCCATGGGAGTTGGATCATGACACTAACACAAATTAAATGGAGGGTCACGTAAGTAAGAACCACATTCCACAATAAAAATGAAAATCCGACCTTTGACCTTGATATATGGCCAATTGAAATGTCACTCTTCGAAACAGAGTGGTTCGCACATTTTCCATCCTCAGCAACTAAATATAAGGTTTTGAAACAAAATAATTCATTATATCATACCTTCTAGAATAACCAATTAAAATAATCAGTGCAAAATATAGCCAAATTGATTACCATCTTGTTTTTTCTCAGAAACTTCAAAATCGTTTTTATGTCCATAGGACTTACAAGTTAGGATCACGGCATGACAAAATTTAAAATTGATGCTATCAGCATAAAAGGTTAATTGATTTAAGTATTATTAATTAATTAATACCTCCATGGTATTATATAAGGAAATTAAATCCCAAGATTTTAATTACTTTAATTGTTAATTAGCAAAATATCTTGATTTTTTTCACTTCCGTTAGTGCACAAGGGGGGGGGTGTTACTCGGGACCCCAAACCTAATTATTCTAATGAGCCGTGGGCGGGGGGGCGCATTTAAAATTTTTTTTTGTATAAGGAGAAAAGCGTAGATAAATCAGACAATTAGCAAAAAACTCCTTGAAAAATTTGAATGCGTACACCGAAGAAATCGCAAAAAAATCAAATGTTGGGTTAATTATGGACCCCCCCTTGGGCACTAAGTGTTAATATTTATTATTTCTTCAAAAAAAAAAAAAGCTTGGATAATCTGATCAAGCCATAAAGTATCATGGATATAAATATTAGACCAAATCGATATAGACTATGAACATTAGACCCAAATGGATATTAGGACCAAATGGGTATAGACCAAATGGGTTTTAGACCACATGGATATTACACCAAAGGGTTTAGACCACTGGGTTTAGACTAAAGGAATCATCCCAAATGGGTTTTAGGACCAAATGGAATATTAGACCAAATGGATATTAGACCATAATGGGCCATATTAGACCAGATGGGTATTAGACAACTTGGGAATTAGACCAAATTCGGTTATAGAATATTATGGAGATTAGACGATATGAGTTTTCGACCAGAGGAATATTAGACTAATGGATATTAGACTAAATGGTTGTGTGGAGCCCAGATGGTTGTAGACTTAAATGGTATTAGAACCAATTGGAGTTAGACAAAAATGGCCAATTAGACCAATTGGGGATTAGACCCAAATGGCAAGTCACCACGTTGAGTTGCCCCTTTTTGAGGATTGTAGCGCAAAAGTTAACAACATTGCTACACATTGCGGTGTTGCTGCAATTTGCGGTGCTACACACGTAAAGGTAATCACTTTTTAACATTTCTCTTTAAAATTGTAGGTCATTACGTTGTCTGGAATGACACGATAAAAGCGCTTTATCGTTAGCAACACAGGATCCGGATGCACGGATGACGCAAATTATTAAGGCTTCTGGTATCATACCCCACTGCATTCAGGTGTTTTGTAAGCGTGGGGTCTTACAAAGCACAGACTTATGGAAACATGAGACTCTCACCTTAGGTATATCCCAGAATAAGGGACCTAAACCTACGATAAAATGGCAGGGGTACCCTATCTTTGAAATTGAAATTCGTGTTATTCCAAGTTCATCTAGGAACAAGATGGAGACGCCACAAGGAATACAGACACAGACAAGCCAGAAAGACTGCAGAACAGTCGTCAAATAAATTGTATGGGTTCGATGGGGTTTACTATAAATGTTTACGGGAGAATGTCGGAGTAGTTGCAGAAATATTGAAGCACGTGTCTCACTATTAGATCAAGAAATGAAATGACAAGAAAGAAGTTACGTAATATTTGAATTCAATTTTAATCACGTCATTGTTTGTTTGTAATTAATAATTCAAATTAATTTTGGATGTTTCATATTTTTTAAGACCACCGTTTCGTTATCGACTGACTTTTAGACCTTGGAAATAACAACATAAGTATCCCTCATAAATTCCGCTTAAGGGATAAGCAGCGATTTGCTCATCCGAAACACCGAAAAAGCATCAAAATTCGTATTTTGGTATTTTTGTTAATGGCATGGATATGCTAACATAACCCGCGTATTAAAGACAAGACAGTCCTCTTTATCTGATTCTGTAATTTTTATACGTGCGTATCAAAATTGCGTCTTGAGATCAAAAAGCCCTTTCCCTGTGAATATCCCACACTTGTAAGCATACTATTGTGCACCATGACCTGCACAGTGTTACCCCAAACACAAACATTATTGACCTTTCTTTATTCTATGCTGGTGTAAACCACAATCAGCTGTTTAGTGTAGATTTTGAGACGCCATCGCTGTATGTCTACTTACGTGTGACAGTATGACAAAATTCCATCAAATTCTTCATTTTTCACTATTGGTGTTTTTGGTTGTACCTTAAAGTAGTTATGTGGAATTGTACATACTTATCTTTGATTAATAAGCCAAAGAAATGCATTTCTACATTTTTTTGCTTTCCTAGCATTATCGCTGCTAAGCCTTTTTAAAATCTAGATATCGTGGAAGTAACAGTTACTCGACCATATACCTCTCCCAAATACTCCCGTAAACATTAGCAGTAAATCCTACATAACCCGTACAATTCATTTTGCGATCATTTCTGGGGTCACATATCTTTATTCCTTCTGTAGTGCAATTGACAAGTTATCATTCGTTGGCTCTCTTAATCCGCCATTATAGGAAACATTTCAATGGAATAAAAAATACGCACTCTTGGATTCTGAGGAATAATATCTTTTTCAAAAGCGCAATATTTATTATGTCACGTGTATTCAGAACTCATTATGACCTTTTTTACTCAACATTTTTTGGAGTGAATGCTCTTATCGTAAAAATGAAGTGCCAAATTTGTTACGCTCATAATTCAATATGGTATCTCTGATTTTTCTTTTCAAGCATTTAAAAGGATACTTTATGTAAGTACGACGAAAAGAAGAAATTGGCTTGGTAATGCACGATACCCCCCAAAAATATCATCGTGGGATTCTTTTATGAACTACAAAAAACAAAGAGTTATTTTGCTTCAATATGTGCCGCGAAAAATTATAAAAATTCGCTGTTCAATAATACATATTACATTTTGAAAAAGTACCTGCAACGTTGCGAATATACTGCGTTTGTTTAACGAGCTTTGTTATCATGGCCAAAACTATATTTAGCAAGAAACCCAATAGAAGATGCTGATTAGCAAACTGGTCATATCGTATGGGACTTTTTTGTTACTTATTTGAATTTCGCTCACATCGCATTTCCGATTTGCTATAAAACGCATAGATTTTGGAATAATATTTATGTTAGCACCATTGCATCTACAGAAAAAATAGGTAAAACATTGTTATAATATGGCATGTCATTGAACAAAGGATGGTTGAATTACAAATCTCGATAGAAGCAAGGGACCCTGGCAGCCTATTTGGTTTTTTTGCCTGCTATTTTCTTCATAGCATCACAAGATAACCAATCTTGAAATATTCAAGCTTGGAGTATGTTTACCTTTTGCAACCTTTTCCGATCCAATACCCCTGCCCCAGTTTGTGTATTACTATTACTCTGGTGATGGCTCTTTAGTTGGTTGCAATGTGAAGTTGTATTTATGTATTTATGTATGTATGTATGTATCTGGGTCGAAGTTAAGGGGATTTGCATTTGTGAAAAACTTCATTTGGAAATTGTTAATGCAGTTCACACTGTAAAATTATTTTACTCATGTTGAGTAAAAAGGACACAGCTGTTAATGTTGAGTAAAATCATAGTCAAAGTTGAGTAAACCTTACTCATTGTTGACTAAATCTTAGTCATTGTTGGGTAAAATATACTCAGCTTTGTGTAAGGTTTACTCAACTTTGACTAAGATTTTAATCAACATTAAGAGCTGTGACCTTTTTTACTTAACTTTTTTTGAGTGCATGCTTAGTTGCTCAACGAGAAGATGTAATTCTCTCGTTTCGGTAACATACTACTACACATATATATTTCGCTAAATGAAAAGGTGGTGTTGAATAAATAAAAAAATGTTGATATGACAAAGCAGGGCCGTCCCCAGAGGGGGTGTGGGGGGTGTGACACCGCCATTTACAAAATTCTGTCGGCAAAACGTTAAGTTGTCGGCATTATTGTCGGCAAATGTACACTTTTGATGGTTGTTTTTTGGGCGTCCATCTCCTATTTGAATGACTGAATAGGCATGAATAGGCAACATGCGTCGTCGGTCGACCAATATCCCCCCACCCCGCTCTTCAAAATTTCGAACCGAGTGAAAAAAATATTTGGGTCTACCCGGCGAGCGGAGCGAAAAAAAAAAAAAAAAAAAAAAAAAAAAAAAAAAAAAAAAAAAAAAAAAAAAAAAAAAAAACAGACACTCAACATCCCCCCCCCCCCCCATTCAAATGGTCTGGGGACGCCCCTGTGACCAAGATGACTAGAAAAATCACCCTGCCTTGATTCTGAAATGCATTTTCTTATGAACATGTTCATGACCATATTAGTCACCATGAAAATTGCAATGACTAAAAGCAAGCCTCGGCTTAGGTCAGTGTTTTTTAGTGGCGGCGCTGCGGCGACGCGCCGCGCAGTATTAGCTTGGCTTTGGTGATTTTGTCGAATTTGGGGATTTTTAAATATGATTTATGTTGTACAGATGTACTCAAAAACCTGTTGTCCCTCATTTAACTCACGAAATTCAATCTTTTACATTAACACTTAAGTGCCTAAGGTGTTTTTACACACGTTGGTGCCGGGGGGGGGCATGGACCCCCCAAGGAAACCACTTTCCCGAAAGAATTTTCAAATGAAACTCATACCACCTTTGAGGGGGCATAAGACAAGGCCAAAGGTGCAATATAAATGAGTTCTGGTTTATCGTCTGGAAATTAGGGGCAAATCATTGTTTTCGAAATGCGGAAAAATCGCTCAAAAAGTAACATGATGTTTTCGCGACCCTGCTTCCACAGCATACACATTGCAAATCATTTTGATGTTTATATCTGCTCTAGAAGGACCAATTTACATACATTTAACACAGACATTACCATTTTTGTACATTCTTGTATTTTTGTGGGTGCAGACTTATTTGCTATAGGTTTGTATAGCAATGGTGCGCAGTAGCTCGATGATGGAATCGCTTCTTTTCAGCACATGAAGGGTTAATTATTTTTTCTGATTATGTAATTAATTTTGTTTCATGCATATGAACATACATAAGCAGAAAAATATTTCTGGCAACAGGGTTTGCTCATTTTATTTTAAAATCATAATCCCGTTGGTGCCTATAAGGGGGGTTCCTAGGGACCCAAGCTAATTATCTCATTAACGGGCTAGAAATTTTAGTAATTTTGTTTATGGAAAGAAGCGCATCAATAAGTTACACAATTACAAAAAATTAGAGTTCGAAAATATTTTTCACGACTGAGAAATCGCCGAAAACAAATCTTGGGTACTATGGAACCCCCTTTTTGGGACATACGTATGTATGTAGGCCCTATATGTAGTATACCCATATACATGACATACATACCTAACAACTTCTCCCTACAAGACCATTCATGAAAACAGGACCCAAACTTGGGCCGCCACTTTCCTTTTTAAAGGACTTTTTTATTAAGGTATAGATTCCCATGTGACGGAAGTATTCTAAAAATTACTTACGTGGTAAACCTATACATGTGCAGATCTACCATTATTGAAAAGGTTAAAACACAAGGACAAGAGTTCAAAAGCTCTGCTCCAGGTAACCTTGCCAAAAGTTATGTAATGGTTCGTATTATTCATTTTCAAATCGCGAATGTAATTACTGGTGATATAACTCACTCCTCTTCAAGCACTACCCTAATGCGCGTTTGAAATTATTATGTACATTATGCAATAATTCACCTCATACAGAGTCTAAATGAAAGATTGTATTCTTAGACCAGACAGGATAGTTGCTCATATCAGAGATGAAATTTGAACAACCGAAGGTCATGCCCAGGCAACTACCGATTACAAAATGCGTCATACAAGAAAGCTTTTATTATTGAAATTTCCATGCTTTCCCGTGGGCGACGCTTTTGTCGAACTTGGTTGTAACAGAAAAGTCCCGTTACTATATTTGCAACCTTTGATTTGCAACCTTTGATTTGCAACCTTTGATTTGGCAACCTTTGATCGAATCATTAATTCGGACACTGCATATTCCACGAAATATCGTCATTATTGTTGGTGTTTAGGAACGACATCGGGAAAGCACGCCAAAGCATATTGAAGCAATATGCTTTGGTGATATGTATGTCATGTATGTATGTAGTATGTTGTATGTAATGTCAGTATGTATGTATGTATGTAATGTTTAATTTTTTAGGTTTTTTCTTTTTTTAAATTTACTGTATGTATGTATGTATGTATGTCATGTATGTATGCATGTAAGGGCATGTTGTCTGTATTACTAGATTCAAGAACCAGGGCTCCTCAGAGAATCCTAAATACCCCTTGCATTAGATTTGCAATCATTTATCGAACACTACCTCCCAATATTGCACTACTGATAACCTGGTCACAGTTCATATACAAAACTCGTTTGCAACTCTTGAAATGCAATTCTTGTACATCTTTATTATCCCAGCATATTCCAAATCTTGTCAACTTTGTAATAACCCATGATACGGTGTCCATATCTTAATGGTGTCTTAATTTTCATGACATGTCCTCGCGTCATGACAAATTGTAATTATATTAACCAACAAATCGGTAACATCCGCCCAGATCCATTTGTTACAATACACACCTTGTTACTGCCGATATGTTCAACAGCAATTCTTCATAATTGTATCACAATATTCAACATAAACCAGACTTGCTTATTCTTGATCACCCACCATAAAGTGTTTATTGTTGAAATCTTCACACTTTTTGATGCTTTCTGCATCAATGCTATCAAACCAAATTTGACGAGTTCCAACCATTGTGTGAACGGATAACGTTGGGACCACTATTTACCATCAAATCCGGGTCGCATCATTGAGCTACAGGGCTGTCCATAGTAAAATTGGTTACCGGGCTAAAAATGCTTGGTATAAGCACCCGCCGAAGCAAAACATCGGCCAAGTACTAAGTTTAAGTCTGCCCTTGGCTTCAAAACTTTTTGCAGATGCGTGGTAAAGCTGCAGCCAATTTTAAGTTATTTTGCTAGCCTCTTGTGGTACTTGGCAATGGCTCTGCTAACTGTTTTTTTCAGTATTGCGTTTATGTATGTACTTAATGTCATTTGCTCTTTGCTCGCCTCTTGGCACAGTTGGACATTTGGTGTGCCGCTCGCTCTTTGAGCATTTGTGGCTCCTCTGTAATATTTTGCAGTTGTCTAATAAAATACATGAATTATGTATGTATGTATGTATGTATGTTTAGATGTATGTATGTATGTATGTATGTATCTATGTATGTATGTATGTATGTATGTATGTATGTATGTATGTATGTATGTATTTATTCTTCTTGTTATATTTGCTCTGCCTAATCGTTTATGGTAAGTAATATATTTAAAGCTGTAAAGAAGTAGACAAGCAATATGAAACAATACGAATCAGCATACATTTTTTAAGGCAGCTGCAAATCCGTTCACAAGCATGCGAGCTTTAAAACTCCAGGCATATCGTTTTGTTTATAAGGGAAAAAAGAAAAGCAATGCAGCTAGATTCCTTAGATAAAAAAAAAAAGTTTATTGAACGCGTTGCAGAGCCGGTGAAAAAACCCTAGGAAACTGACACATCACCGGAAATCAGATTTAAGGCTTCAACTACAATGCTGCAGTCTAACTGCCGGGACACATTTTGGATTTGTAAAGCCGTCTGATAGTTTGTTAAACTCTCACTTCAATCAAATATATATGTTTACCTTTAGATTTGAAAAGGTAAAGTTTACTGTCGGAAATACTGCGTATACTCAAAATATTTGCTCAGAGAGGCTTCACAAGTTGTTATAAATGTTTAAATTCGCTGAATCTTGTGAACAAGTCCCTCTTGTTGACATAACTAGGAGTCAGGAGGAATGGAAAAAGTAATGTTCCTTTCTGTGCTTAAAGCAATAATGGCACAATTTTTGAAGAGTGCCCCCAATTTTCAAAATTTGATATGTTGGCACAGTTACGTTGGTGATTGTCTAGGACTATACCTGCGAACGAGAATGCTAAAAAATGCGTATTTATCATAAATTAAGTGATTTTGTAATTAGAATTTGGATCCCAGATTGGACTTAACGGCAGAGCTGGAAATGCTACGTTTATGTCCGTCCATGATGAAATAGTGCCACCTCGAGAAAATAACCTCTTAACTTGATTTTTTTCCTGAACCAATAAAACAACTAATGGATGAGTGTAGACACGTACATGGCGCTATTTCCCGGCTATTTCACATTGGAAGGCCGTTTCCAGCAGCCGTTGAATAATTATCGGGGATCCCGATAATAATTATTCTAATTACAAAATTCCTTCGTTTGTGTGAGACAGACATTTTCGAGCTTAACCATTCACAGGTATGGTTTACTAGCCAGTTACCAATGCAACCGTGTAAAAATCTCAATTTGTTTGAATAATTGGGGGCGCTCTTCAAAAATGTGCTAATATTGCTTTAAAGGTGTAACACCCGACTACAACATATATTTGTCTCGTAAGAAGGGCCATCATCACCGACATACTTTAATTCCAAAATTGAATTTCAGACATACCATTTTAATGTTTGCGGCAATTGTGTGTGTTACAATATCCCATATAGGACTGTACAAAGGTTTATTCCGGTTACCGTAAACAAACTAAATTTTAGTTTGTAGCATCAAAATCAGAAATAAGTCAGTCAAAAATATTTTGCAGATGAGATGAAAAATACAAGGTTTCTATGATACCAAAATCGATGGTGTGAAAGTGGGGTCGAGGCTGAGCATTGGGTGGTGCCCCTTTAAATTTGTAACAAGAGGTCGTAATTGTAATTAAATAATGCCACAAATGATTAACAAGTAGGGCATTACAGGCAGTGGATGGGCAATGCGTGACGCTTACAAGTGCGAGATTAAGATTTGTTTTCTCAATCCAAGAGTGAGAAAAACGTTTGATTTGATTGTCATGTTCCCTAAATATGGCGGATTAAAGGAACTCCGAACGATAACTTGCCGATTGCACTCCAGAAGGAATACACATAGAAACAAAACACATGGCTTCATCATGTTCAGGTGTTTTACAGTATAAAAACCGCTTCTTTTTTCAACACAACAATACCAATGAGGCGATTCTGGTTAGACAACCGTACTAATGGGTCGAAATTTCTAAGCAACTATATGATGTTAAAGGGACGTATTTTTGTGCGTTTGATCACTGCCCCATTTTTTTAATTTTTTAAACCTTTTGGATCTCCACTTATGTCTAATTGTACACCACATTCCAACCCCCCAAGTTGGTAAGGTATGAGCGTTTAAGAAGGTAAGTTTTTAAAGATTATTGGCTGTAAAGTATAATACTCTAATGCTTAACAGCTTCTCTATTTCTTTGGCAATTGTTTCATGCCACATAGTACACAGACTGGACAAAAGTATTGCAACATGCAGAAAACCCAGTTCATAATCACAAGTTGATTTCAACTTATACCATGGATTCTTTACCACACATTACGTCTTGCATGCCACAGTCGTGTTTTTCATACAGATGTTATTCCCCAGAATCCAAGAGTGAGAAAAACGTTTGATTTGATTGTCATGTTCCCTAAATATGGCAGATTAAAGAAACTCCGAACGAAACCTTGCCGATTGCACTCCAGAAGGAATACACATAGAAACAAAAGACACCGCTTCATAATGACCACTTAATGAATTCTACAAGTTCTTTAGGGTTTACTTAAATGTTTACGGGATAAAATCCGAGTAGGTTTGTGGACCGAAAATGAGATAAAGTCAATGGAAGACAGTGGTCTTTGAAAAATTCAGGAAATTCGGAGACATGCAATTCGAATGATAAATCACGTGGTTTATGCAAATCATGTCTAATTACGCATTCACATTACATGGCAAACAGCATAATGTCAACGGTGCGATTAAAAAGTTGTTTTCAAGTTATCACGTGACCTATTTTTTTTTGCTGATGGACGAACTCATGTCTTTTATTGACGTTATCTCGTTTGTGGTCCATACAACCACTCCGTTTTTTTCGCCCTAGATGTTGAGAGTAGACCCCCAACAAACCCGTACAGTTCATTTAGCGACAATTTTGCAGCCTTTTCTGATGTCCTTGTGCCTGTATTCCTCCTGGAGTACAATCGGCAAGTTATCATTAGCCAGCTTGCCTACACCGCCATATTTAGGGAACATGACAATAAAAATAAAGGTTTTTGGCACTATTTGGTCATGGAAAACAACATCTGTTTGAAAAGCATAATTTTCACGATAATTACGTAATGTATAATCTAGAACTAGCTAATCTAGCTACAAAATTTAAATATTTTTGTGAATATAATTTTTTTTGCATGTTGCAATTCTTTTGCCAAGTGTGTGTATAATAATCAAAGAGTGAGTTTTGCTGGCTTTTGCGATGCATTGACCGATTATGCATGTGGCAGGTGCGAGATCACGTGTTTTCTCACCTTTCCCCTTATTTTTTTCACCAACCATCATAACGGCAGTCAAAGAAGAGTGAAACATCTTTTCTCATAATGATTTATTGACGTAGCTTGTGCATCCAGCTGTGGTATTTTGCCGGCCGCATCTGACTGTATAAATTATTTATCGACGAGGTGCAGGCTACAGTCACTTTCACTATTGCTGACTTCTAGAAACATGATAAACCAACGATTTGTCGATAGTTGCAATGGGGCTCTGTGTTTAAAGAACGTAAAGGCTGACTCAGAAATTTCCCGATGAGGGCGCACTCAATTTTCAAACAATTCGTGTGTTTTGCATGTACATAATGCTTGGCCATATACTAATCATTGTGTGAAATAACCAAATCGAATCCTTCATATAAAAATCACTTTGTTATAAAAGTCCGAATCCGGAATTTTTTGTTATACATGGTATCCTATGGCACATACTGTGCATAAATGGAAAATCCGATCCATCTATAACTTTATAAATAACCATTTTGGATGACTACCTTTAGTTCTAGATGACTATTTTTAATTACTTCACAAAAATAAATATATTTTGAAATCTTTGAGTCAGCTTTTAATGCCAGTGCATAGAACCTGTAACGGATTTTTTTCATAATACAAAACAGTACCATAGTACCAGAAATTTCAGAAAGCCGTCCCATATTTAGCGATTAACCTCGTCCTTGAATGCAATTTGATCTTTTATCGACTTAGTCAAACTGATATTTGCATTTTAAGATAGTGGTATCGTAAAATTACCAAAAATATATAAGCTTTATCATATATATTTTTATAATATATATATTTTTATTTTTAAATAAAGGCCAATATATAAAAATGACCAGGTACATATATGTATCGTCATGTGAGTGCAACAGGCCGTCTTTTGTCCTATGCTTGTTTCTATGACTGTTTTTCGATATCCTTTTTTTAATGTTTGTACTTTGATTTGAGACTGGAACTATGGCTTAAATTGTGTGTTTTGTGTTTGAACGTGAAATTCCAAATTTAAGTATACACTGTAAAAGTCAACGGATATCAATCTTTAACACTTAAACGTGCTAATGTTTATATTTTACACGCAAAGGTATATGAGGCGTTGCAGGGGATTAACACTAAAACATGTACTCTTTGCATACGTTACTTTACTTTGATCCGATTTTGAACAACTAAATGGCATTTGGGAGATTGTATTCTACAAAATGTCATTATCTCATTTTTGCCGAACTCACACGGGTTAACCCTCTTTAAAACAAATCCATCTAAGTTTGATTTAGCAAACCAAAGATACCACCCTGTACGTATTAAAAATATAGGATTCAGGTTCGGAATCGCCATTGGTAGTAATACTCCTAAAACTATATCACCCCTCATCAAAGAGCTCTTATAACACACAGCATGTATTCAAAACCTATTTTGGTCTTGGCTTCCCACAATTAAACTGCTATTTTTGTGATTTTATGAATCGACAGACCCTCAATTTGAAACTCGTAGGCGGTCATACGTCAATCCGTCAGAAGTGCCCGTCCCAGAAGATAGAGCAAGCTAATACCGAAGACATTGATAATTAACAGTGCACACCGTACATTTAGCCAATCACCAGAGTAAACGCGCAGGTTTAACGAGTTCTTTCACTACACAAATTGCGATATAAATATTAATTAAAGGTACCACCAGCCGATTACATATATTTCTCTGCTTCATAAGAAGGACCGTCACCGACATACTTTAAGTTTTATGTAGTAATAGGTTCGTGCTTCAATTAAATTGTACATTTTGGTTTACGTCCTAAAACGTGAACATAAAGTAACACATTTTTTTTCTATATCATTGCTAAAATCTTAAGAGGTTGTCTGACAAAGCTGTCTGGTATGTAAACTATGAGACTATTGTTGCATAACTTTACGCATTTTTTTTTATGAACGGGGATAATTGGTACAACATGAGAATATAAGTTGTCAGGGTTTTCTTGTCTGAAACTAAGACATCACCTTTTCCAGCAAGATTGAAACCTATGGAACAGTTTTCAACAGAAATAAAAATTAAAGGAAGCTTCGCCAAAAAATCGAGAGCGAGTATTATACGCAAGGCTGTGCCCAATGTCTTCAGACCTTTTTGCATGCTCATTGTGAGGAAATCCACCAAATGAAATGACATCTTTACAGAATTAAACGGCGCCACAAAATGAATTAAAGTAATACACAGGAGAGAATGGCATTCTGAAATTGGCTCATTAATATACCTCAACGTTTCTTGAGAGAAGTTATAGTTGTTGATAAATCCAACTTAACGATAAGAGGTTCTGTCAATAATACAAACGTCCGTGAATATGCTGCTAAGGGGAGACTTACCGACTATGTTTGTATATGATAGGTCTGAGAATCGTCGGAAATTTCTACTTCCGGCGGCAGAATCTAGAATATAGTCCTTGGACCTGCATTACAACTTAAATGAATACCTGAACATTTTCGATCATCCTAGCTGATGCCTATTTTGGGGCAACAATGTAATGGATTTATTTGGCAGGCTTGATTTGTATAAGATGGCGCGCCAGCTCAGGGAAGACGACATTTTTCAAACAGCACGCTAGACTTGCTCATCCGGTAGAATGGCCACCGAGGTTACTGGACCTCACTCCGTTAGATTATTGACTCCAGGACAATATCAAATTCAAAATGTTTTCCGAAGGCACTTCAAGCTAGAACAATAAACCTACTAAGCGAATCGAAATACCTTCATGTAATGCCTTCACTCTAACGCCTAACGCAGCGCGCAGCAATGCTAACAAGACAGGACACTCACGTGTATTTCAAACCGAGGGCAGTATGTTGGAAATACAAGTAAAGCTCCTATAGACACGCCATTATAATGGGGCGTAATGGGATATATCTGTATATTCAACTAAGCCACACTAGATTTTTTCTGGATTATTGCTAAACTCCTATAATGATCAACATAAGGTGAACTCAAATTCAACATTCACCTTAAACGTGGATTATAATTTCTTAATAATCATGTACAGACTAAAAATCAAAATTGGACGAGGTTATGAACAGGATCCAATGGCGTACCTGGAGTTTACAAAGTCGGTGCGGGACCGGGTCGCCAAAATTGGGGATAATGAAATCAACAGCAATCAAAAATCATTGTTGCATGTCTGTAACAAGTATAGCTATCCTAACCATATCCGGCAAGTGATAATACTGAAAGCAACCTAATATATATATAAACAAAATCGGATACTTTAGTCATTACTATGACATGTAATTGAATGGAGATTCATAATCTTTGAACACTGCTGTTTGTTCCTTTTTGTCATTTTTCATTAAAAATAACTTAATGCAAATTCTACTGACTTTATCCTTCTCTTGTAGACTACTCCTGCAAATTTGGAATATTTTGACTCGTTTGGGTGGATCTCTGACAGTACCTTTAAGCGGATCTGCGTGTTCGGTGTACCATATCAAGCCGGAACGTCGATGGGTTATGTAAATGTAAATGCGGGTTAAAGGTCACGTTATTCACCCTGGTTAATATGTAAGTATTAGGTTCTAACTTTTAAGGAGGGGGGGGGGGGCAGACGTGGGATTCTGAGATAATTACTCAATGTTCCCGGATAATGGCGTGTTCGGATATAGACCATATTAAAGTCATGTTGCGAAAAACATGTAAAATAATATTGTTCTGGAAACCAACACAGGGCATCTGTAATGGTGAACAATAAAAAAAACACGATCAACTAAAAAAATATTATGCCAGCTAGGGTGGTATCGGGATGCAAACACGCAGGGAACTATGAAGCCCCATGGCAACAAGGAATGGATCAATCAGGACATTTTGCCCCAAGATAACTTAAATGTAAATGCGGGTAAATGTAGTTGCTCAACTGTCACGTTATTCACCCTGGTTAATATGTAAGTATTAGGTTCTAACTTTTAAGGAGGGGGGGGGGGGCAGACGTGGGATTCTGAGATAATTACTCAATGTTCCCGGATAATGGCGTGTTCGGATATAGACCATATTAAAGTCATGTTGCGAAAAACATGTAAAATAATATTGTTCTGGAAACCAACACAGGGCATCTGTAATGGTGAACAATAAAAAAAACACGATCAACTAAAAAAATATTATGCCAGCTAGGGTGGTATCGGGATGCAAACACGCAGGGAACTATGAAGCCCCATGGCAACAAGGAATGGATCAATCAGGACATTTTGCCCCAAGATAACTTAAATGTAACTGCGGGTAAATGTAGTTGCTCAACTGTCAACGTTATTCACCCTGGTTAATTTATGTAGTATTAGGTTCTAAATTTTTTTAGGGGGGGGGGGGGGAAGGGGGACGTGGGATTCGAGATTAATTACTCAATGTTTCCCCGGCTGATGCGGTTCGTGTTATATAGACCATATTAAAGTCATTGTTGCGAAAAACATGTAAATCGTGTTCTGGAAAACCACACGGGCATTTATTGGTCTTTTTTATGAAACTAAACAACGATAACTAAAAAAAATATGCACTAGCAGCTGAATAGGGTGTATTAGGATGCACACTACGCAGATACGCAGAGAACTATGAAGCCATTATGGCAACAAGCGAGGAAGTGTCCAATCAGGACATTTTGCAATATAACTTAAACTTTGTTTTTGAGTTACCGTTGGTGAAAATTTTAGCCAATCAGAGACTCTACGTGGTTACCATGCATCAGAACATTGAACTTTTCGAAAAATGCTCAATAAGGCTTTTATATGGTATTTAACGTCTCCTTAATGACCCTCTTTTGCCACTTTTCAAAAAAATCACGGAGCGGACCTGCCTTGTTTTAGGGTGAAATCGTCCTCTAGATCTAACAAGGAAAAATAACCACCCCCTCAGTTTTGGTTGGTAGTCATTTTCCGAAAAGGACAGGAAAGTATTTTCAGTCGGGAGATGAGTAAGTAAATAATCTCAAAGTTCAGGCCTGGAGGATCCACCACATCTTAATGATCCCAAGATTCAGGAAAAACTACTGGAATTGGACAAATTTTGACGTCAAAAGAGTAAACAATAACCAAATATAATCATTTAAAGCTTCTACAATAATCTCAAAATATTTCAAAATATCGGCTAGAATCTTGGTATTCTAATGTGACGAAGGGTCAAAGAGGTCAATGGAATATCACAAATTTTCAATAATTGCAATATTTTTAAAAAAAAAACTGCCAAATTAATGTTCAGCGTGATTGATGTGAATAGGTATATTGTCCCAGATTGTTTAATAACACCTTACGGAATCTAACAGTTTCCTTATAAACAACCAGGGACTGAATTTGATGTACGGGTAGTTGACATGGTCACCTCATGGATGCAGTATAAACAATTCAATCAATTATTGAAATTGATGCATTCTATGAACTTAATTGTTTGCCCAAAAAAGTCGGTATTGTCAAATCATATGACACACCGTGGGTATGTGCCAATAGCGCGTAAACATATTACTGATTTCCGGCTACAATTACAGTGCCATTGTTCGATAGTATTTCCAAGTGTTTCCCAAACTACTCATCAAAAAAAAGTTAAAAAAACACTAGTCTTGACCAGGTAGGTCTGATAACTTCTTTCTTGTACAGCACTGTAAAACTTAACCGTTTTATTTTTACCGAAGAAATATGGGTAAAATAAACTAGAAATATAAGTTTTAAGTAAGTTACGTTATGCTTTAGATACGGTATACCGATATTTCGAGCAAAGTGATTTGCTTGACGATGTGCAAATGTCCATTGTAAAAGTAAAAAGGCGTTTAACTTAATATTTATTTGTGGCAATCCAAACATCGAAAAAAAATAATTACATTCGTATTTCGTATTATAGTTAGTGGTATGGATATACGAACATAACCTGCAAGTGGTGCTTGAAGTTGACCTCAAACACAAAACATTAGTGATCTTGTTTATCGTACTGGGAAACCATAAATCAGCGGTTTAGTGTAGATTTTTGTCTGTATGTCTATAACGGGAGACGGCATGACACATTTCCTCAATACTTCATTTTGTTTTCACTATTTAGTGGTTTGTTTCTACATGAAACGCAGTTATATGGAATTGTATAAACTTATCCCTGATTTTTAAATGTTAAAAATATTTTTACATTTCCACATTTTTCGATTCTCTAGCATTATTGCTGCTAAGCCATTAATATTGTAAATTAGGGTTGGTTTGAATGGTCTCAATCGAGAGGAGAGAGCGATTGAAAATAGCCACTTTGTCATAAACAGAGAAATCACCTTGGACCCATTACATTGGCCACCAGAAAGTGAACATCCGGAAGTGTTACTTTCCATCTCCCTTCTCCCTTCTGGGACCTTCTGTTTTGGAGGGTTTGTGTTGAGTTATTCCTTGGACTGGTTTGAGTGGTCTTGTGAGTTCCTTCTCAAAATCATGTTTGGTTGTGTTTGTTAGATAGTTATATTTGAAATTAGGTGATTAGTGACAGAAGCCTGTACCGCAACAAACTTATACAAAAAACTAATGTGCTATTGCCTAAAACCCTTACAGGTAGTATTACCCTCAAGGTGTAATTTCCAAATTTTGCAGCGCTATGGGATTGAGTTTGCTAATTGCGGTTGTCATACAATGCAGAGGCACATGGCCAAACCAAAACTTAGTCAGACAACTTAAGAAACAACAAACATAATCTGGAAACTAAGTGCCCCAATGTAGTGAAGCCAAATCTGTTATCCTGAGCGATGATCCACCACATTCCTACTCCAAAATAGAAGGCGTCCCAGAAAGCAGAGGTAGAATGAAATACACTCACCATTGAAATTCTTGTCACCAAAGGAGTGATTTTGAATGACAGGAAATAGAATAGTTGTTGTTGTTGCAAGTTTATGGGTCTTCGCAACCTCCTTAATACGAGGGTGATGTTCGTTGACACGGCGATCGGCACGTAAAAGCCATGACACGACCATATTGTTGTGTTGGTTTGAATCCCAACAGTTGGCATTACCTAAAATGAACACAGTTTCAACAGCAAATAGCGATTGTAAAACAAATGCATGAACTCTTGTCATGGGGCGGAATTTGGACAAAAAATCACATGAGATTCACGAGGAAACATATCGATATCCAGTAGACAGGCCCTGTCATAAGCTACGTTAACCTCAATTGTTCAGTGGTGAAGCACGTGCGCTCATGATTTCAAATGAAGAGAAAAATTTATGTTTTAAAGATACGATGTGTTTGCTTCAACATGCACTTGCATTTGTTACATGTTTGCCACAAAAATGGGCGAGTCGTACTTATTCATCAACACTGCCATAAGGGCGTTAATCGTAGCAAAGGGACCCGGGTGGTTGCAACATGAGAGGGGTTATACCTGTACAGGATGTCCCAATAAAAACTATACATCAAACTAAACATTTATTAAAAAAATATAAACTGTGCATTTGTGCCAGATGTTTTTACTTTTATGGTTAGCACAAGATCCCAAGTTAAACTCTTCGTTTTTTATTCCAGCCAATTTGATGGACCCTAGCGGAGATAGATCTTGTCAGTTGAACACAACGGAATATAAAATACCACTTGGGCCAGTTCCACCTGAGGTTCAAGAAACTAAAAAGTATAAGGCGTGTAGCATCACTGTGGGAGTAAACCCTTTTCAAACAAAAGCTATTTTACAGTCAGGGTTAATTGTATTCGCATGCAGAGGGACTAATCAATATTATTATTTGGCAGTGGAAAGCACCAGAAATTACTTTATGTTGTGGGTGTTTTGAAATGAGGGGATCTCATCTACAGAGGACAAGAGCATGAAATTCCTTGACTGCTTGAAAGACTAAGTGTAAACAGCCTACAAGGTTATGTTGAGGGACAAAATGTGCGGGACAAACGCTCTAGTGAGGACAAATTTACCCTTCCCTCTCCCCCACTGCCTCCAAGAGCCAGGGGGAATATGTGAAGAAAAGCAGTGTTCAAACAAGAGCAATAAAGGAAAGGATGGTTGGTGTTCAAAGGTCGTATTTTACTTTCAACAAAGGTGTTTTATGGTCCTACCTTCTCCTGAAACCTGGAGTAAAGCTGAGACAACAAGACTGTTGAATTGAATTCCCAATGCTACATGTATTTTATTAGCAATTGCGACATTATAAAAGTTATAAATTTGTGATATCACAAAAAACGCACTTATACCTACTTTTTATTGTAATTTTTAATAAAGAATGTCTTGAAGGTGATTTTCAATGGTGACTTTGATATATCAGGATAGACGAAACTGGCCGCCGGGGACCCACAGGTTTTTGAACTGTCTCAGATAATTACCCCTAACTCCTGAACCCGACCCCCAAATTACATCAACTAAAATCTCACGAAAGCTGGAAACACTGCTAAAAAGAATCAGTAAAACTCACTTGAGATGAACTTTAATTTTTGGCCCAAAAAATTAATCTTTGATTGATAGTTTTTTTTTGGGACAGTCTGTAGTGACAAGCGTTTTTTTTGTGTTGTTTTATATTTAACGCGCAAGTCAGCGCTAATACTGTGATGTATTGTGGTGAGAAATGTCACTATCCAGTTATATCAGTATGCAAAATAGATGAATACACCTGTGATCTTTACCCGGGGGGGGGGGACTTGTATTCAAAGGTGGGATACAGTGGGCGTAACCAGAACCTTTACAAATGGTGGGGCTGAAGGGGTGCCAAGACGTTTTTGAGGGGGCAAATTTGGGTCCTTCTCCATAGACATGTACAAAAAGGTCAGTTCATTTGGGGGGCGGAGGGGGTAAGGGTTTGTTTGGGGGGCTCTCGCCCCCCCCCCCCGCCCCCCCCGCTGGTTACGCCACTGGGTGGATATAGCGTGAACAAGGGAAAACCGTTAAAAAGGGTGTCTTTTTTTCCAACAGGCGATGTACGAGCGTACATGGTAGGGTGTCAAAAACAGCAAAATATGAAAAAAAGGTATGGTTTCTTAAACCCTGGTGAAATTGGAGGTACGGGTTTGGTAATATCTCTTTAATCAGGGATCAAAATGATCCAAATATTGTAATCGGAAAAATCTGAAGTAGTAAAGTAAAAACCAAGATAATAAAGGGTTTAGGGTACCATAAACAGATAAAAATACTTGTTTAGGGTTTATGTTAAGCTTGTTTTTAGTCGTGGAAAATAGTGTTTAGGGTGGATTTTGAAAGTCATGTTCCGCATCATATCCACCTTTGAATACAAGATGCCCCCCCCACCCCCCGGGGATCTTTCCCTACAAGCACATCACAGCCAAAAAACGTGTTACGAGAAAAGCCCCAATGGCAGATCTTATTAACCCAAGTTTGGGAGATCTTTAACCAATTTTCTTCCACCCGCTTAAAACTATAAACTGTTAAAAATTGACCGTAAAACATTCAACGGGGACTCGCAACGTGCAATAACTGTAAAAAAAGTTTGTGCGTCCCGGTGACACTTAAAAACGACGTAATTTTTTACGATCATTTTTTTTAAACAGTTGTAAAAAACGTCTACCAATGGAAAACCATCGTGAGGACAATCTTTAATACATTAAACGCCATTCATGTAATCATGAATTTTGTTTCCAACAGGGAGCTATTGGATTTGGCGCTTTTTGGAATTAAATTCTTAGATGAGTGTTTCACCAAAACGTCACCCATCTAAGTTGAAAAGGTGGGACTCATGCTGAATAACAAATACAAATGATCAGAAGAGGCGTCATATTGAAGTCACTCAATACCACGCTTATATAACATCCTTGACCTTTGACATTTCAATGTCACCTGAGAATGATACCATTGTGCTCCCCGACCACTTAAATAGGGATTAAAATGTGATGGGGACAAGTGGTATTTCACACTTCTGTGAAGGTTTCTTATGGAGTTCAATATAATCATCGCAGATGATATGCATTGAAAAGTGATGCAAACCTATTAGATCCTCAAATTGACGTTTTTCACCTATATTTGACAAATCGTATGGGATAAACTGTAAAAATGGCGCCATATTGGCCGTGACTCACATTGGCAGTGAGATTATTGACAATATGATATCCAAGCTATTGAGAAACATTTTCAATATGAATTTCTCACTATGGTAAACTAGCGTGAGATTTTACTTTCATCCGTGTTTATAGTAATGATTTTTTATTCCTGTAGTTTCATTAAAGGAAATATGTCATGGATTCTGTAATATTTGAAAAAATTTGGTATGGATGAAAGCTTAAGTAACATAGATACATCTAAATCAAATAAGTTGAAAATTGTCCACAATTTGTTGAGTTTTTGGCCCTTTTAATTTACCGCCAATATCTTACTCGAAAACAATTCGACAAATCCACATCGCATTCAAATGGTGACGTCAAATTTTCACCATCCATACTTTACGTCCGTTGTTGACCATCATATCGACATGTTTGCCACTTTCCTATAACTGCGAGCGATGTGTTTTTATAGCAATAATATTAAAACACAACGAAATGAAAACAAAATATGTGCATATGTAACTTAGTTTCAAATTTTATTATTACTTCATTATCCATCAATATTCAACAGTGTCGCAATAAACAATTCGGTCAACACCGTGACTGTTTTGGTTCATCACTGGACCGTCACGAGATACAAAATTGGGCCTTTTGAGCATGAAGCCGTGGCGAAAAAATCCGCCCTTTTACTTCGTATGTCAAAAAGCAAAATTAAAACCTCTATTTTGTTTAGATTTTACATCAAATTGTATTATTTTTTCGGGAATTCGTGATGTATGTACATATATTTTATGAATGTAAGTCAAACTGAGCTTGACAAAAATCTTGACATATTTCCTTTAAAGTTTTTGGGGCGTGTCGACGATTCCATTCGTTCTGAGAGGATGTATGCTTTACCCAATCAGTACAATAGAAATTCGATATCACGATACCGGATAAGATTCAGGCCATAATTAAAAAATGTGCCGATTCTCAAGAAGAAAATATTACAAGGCAATGCACTGAATAAATTCCAAACACCAAACTCGAACCCAACTCTGAAGCATTCAACATCAGAAAATGATACGAATAAGGAATTTTTACTCACCAAAGTTACTGATACGTTTACATTTATTCGTCTTGTTCCAGAAATAATATTTGACAGCGCGGTCCGATCATTTAAGTATTTTAGAGTTTTGGTCACTCATAACAAACTACAAGATTTATGTGGCCTAATCCTCCTCCTCACCCAGCCTCGATGTTCGTGACACTTCATCCGTTCTTTGATTGACACCAAACAAAGGAATTGATAGCGTGTCTCAGACTTTACGACAATCTATTCAATTGAATCTGGTATGGAGCCTTTTTTGTTTTTGATCTCAACACATCCTTGGCCATGGGATCAAAGGAACAATTGTTCATTTTGGTTACATACTTCGCAGAAGTAAACCATTTTTCCACTATAAATAATAATACATTTTATAATTACCATTTATTGGTTATGGCAATTGTAAAGGTTGCACATTTCCATGAGAATGAATAAAATGCCATCTCAATTTCTTTTCTGAATATCAGTGATCAAGGGACATACACTATGCTACATTGACTCAAGCAAATAATGGCATTATTGACAAGTAAATCCACCTGGTATTCAGCGGACAAAGCACTTCAGATTACCCTTTGTTTAATTGGAACTGCAGAGCCTTTGTTACTGTCCATGCAGTTGAATAGATGTCAGGCGTTATAGACTGGTTATCCCCGCCCAGTTTCGAGTAGACGTTTCACATAGAAGTCTCAAGTACGCAAATGAGGTATTGCCTTTGATTCCGTCATGCACTGTATGATCATGGCTAATGTTGTGCAGTAGCGCAGGACGGAATCAATGGCAACTTTTTTGTATACTTGGGACTTCCAGTTTGGATTGATCTGGCCTCGTTCGCGATAAAAATAAACTTTGAGGTTCTACTGTGAGTTCAATAATTTTGACTGTATATTTCATCATTTATTGAAAAAAGAAACTAATGTGAACGAAACTCACGGTGGATATGTTGCTTGGTAAGCTGTGACCTAACATTTTTGTGCAGAACCAAGATCCATAACTTATTGTGGGACCTCATTTCTATTCAATTTACCACCAGGTATTTATAAAAATACAAAAGAAGGGGGTCTAGCGACCTATGCTAACAACACGGTAAATTGAAAAGAAATGGGATTACGCGGCAAGTTACTGTAAGTTAAGTTTTGTTTCTGCACAAAGGTGTTAGGTCACAGTCTGCCAAACAACTTTCTTTCATGATTTTTTGTTCATCTTTGTTTTCTTTTCGGAAAAATGATGAAATATATGGTCAAAGTTAATTGAACGCACAGTAGAAGCCTACGATTTTTTATTCGTGAAAGAGAACGAGTATCTTGTGCTTTGCGTCAAAAAAGAGCTCAATCTTAATCTGGTGATGAGCACCTGAAATCCTTTTTATCTGGAAGTACAGAGCCATTGTAATTACCCATAAAGTTGAAAAGTAATTTGTAGTGCTTTATCCTCTGCATACCGAGCGGATTTACTGGACGCATAACCCCCGCAGCCGCGCGCAAGTGGCTGTAGCCTGCTAAAACTAACACGGTTCATTCAGTCCACGGTAAGGGTATTTAGCCGGCTGACTATGTTTTCAGTTTGTAGACTTATGGACCCATCTTTTTCACATTCATGCGGGGACAATTGAATATTAATTATTAAAGAACAATATACAGATGTTGAATCTTAAAAAGGAATTTTATTATGGGAATAACAGCCAATTTTTGGAAAAAATAAAGATTTGATGACGTCACGGCATTGATTGGTTTATTATTTTGCTTCGGGGGACCCATTCAGGTAAAAATGACGTACGTATCCCTTTTTTTTTTTTTTTTTTTTGTGACCTAACATTTTTGTGCAGAACCAAGATCCATAACTTATTGTGGGACCTCATTTCTATTCAATTTACCACCAGGTATTTAGAAAAAATACAAAAGAAGGGGGTCTAGCGACCTATGCTAACAACACGGTAAATTGAAAAGAAATGGGGTTACGCGGCAAGTTACTGTAAGTTAAGTTTTGTTTCTGCACAAAGGTGTTAGGTCACAGTCTGCCAAACAACTTTCTTTCACGATTTCTTGTTCATCTTTGTTTTCTTTTCGGAAAAATGATGAAAATATATGGTCAAAGTTAATTGAACGCACAGAAAAAGCCTTAGATTTTGTATTGTGAGGAAAGAGAACGAGTATCTTGTGCTTTGCGTCATGATTAAAAGAGCTCAATCTGAATCTGGTGGATGAGGACCTGCAAAAATTTTTATCCGGAAGAGTACCAGAGCCCTTGTTAGTTACCCATATAAAGTTGGAAAAGTCAATTTGTAGTGCTTTATCTCTGCATACCGAGCGGATTTACTGGATTCAACAGTGCTATTATTTGCTTCGAGTGCAATGCTGATGATGTAAATCTAATGGCACTGATTACTTTAGGAAAAAGAATTGTGAGCATTTTATTCATTTTCAATCAAATGTGCAACTTTTGCACTTGACATACCCCAGAGTATTGAAAGGTATAATTAGACACTATTAACTGCGCAGAAATCAGTTACTTCGCCGATATGCGTAACCAATGTCCTTATGCAAGCATCTTTCTCTCTTTGATCCCATGGAGTATCCCGTCTAAATGAGTTCGTACCATCGACAATATGCGTTTACTGACAGGAATAAAAAAACAGACTATAACGATTCCTCGGTTTATTGTAATCTTTTGAATTTATGATTTTGTTTTCAAAGTCAGAAAAAGTATTGAAGAGTGAGAAGATGGTGCAACATTAAAATGTCTAATTTTAAGAGCTATTTGTATTATGAAGTATATACATTGGGCCTAGAAAATATATCCTCTTTTAGTAGATCGATAAGTAGAAATTTCAGTAGTGTTTTAATTAATAGAGCTGTAAATTCAAAATCACTACTTTCTCAAGTTTGGAGATACGCAATGTTTAGGACAAATTTTTAATCTTTTTCTTAATACATGTATATCTCAAGTGAGATTGGTTGTTTCAACACGTCTTGCATTCGCCCATCGAGAACTTTATCTCCTTTTGACATTCAAATATGTAAATCACAAGTCACTAACGTGGTGTCTTTGTAAGCAGTTACGGTAGCTTTGATCAATTAAACTAATCTACTTACGCAGTGTTTAAAGACAATGTTATCATTGAGAAATTTATTCGATTGTAATTCACAATCACGTGTAATACCATACGCATATTACATTTGGATATTAGAGCTACTTGAGAAACAGTATGTACGCCCACTGTTCAAATTTCATATCAGTATAATCCAATAGCGCCTGAAGTATCCACTTTTCTATTATGTTAACAATAAGAATATGTCTGACAAGTGAATGTGTATTTCATTGCTTCCTACCTATTCCTCATGGCACAATTACACGATTTTGAATAGGGGCAACCAGACTTCCTTTTACGACTTTTACGAGTTGCTCAATTTTCTGTTGGATGATGGCCGTGACATTTTGTTGTATTTAGTCAATACACTGATTGGAAAAATTAGGCTAAATTGACCTTTTGTTAAGAACGGTATATTTTTTTTGCTCGGCTGTTGTAACAAAACGTTAGTTTTGACACAAAAAATCGATAATTCAGTAAGTCGTCTTTTTTGGCAAGATGTTGAGATGCCGTATTACCGTAAAATCCGTCATAATTTTTTTAAACAAAATATTAAGATGTCGAGTTTTCTGGCATTTTGATACAGGATAATAAGATGCCCACCAAAAAGGAAAATATGTTTCTCTTCCTTTTATTTAGATGGTTAACAGTTAGATATCTGGTTAAAACATTAATTTTAAAGTTTGTGGCGATTGGCACTACTTGGAACGAACGTTTTCATTTATTAAATATGTTACAAATAGCTTTAGGACGTGTCTTGTTTGAACACAGATCGCTTTGTCTTCTTAGGTAAAGGTAGATCAAGATAATCAAGTTTACATTCAAATATATTTAAAATACATACACATGACATTGTAATAATTGCATAATTGTAATAGATTACACTACTTGGCATTTACACACGTTTTCTGCAGATCCATTCATAGGTCTTCACCAAGACATTACACAATGAATACTATTATGAAAGTTAATAGCAATACTAACATTACTTGGGTATTAGAGCTACTCTTGAAATACAATAGGCATATATACTATTCAACTGATACTCTTTGTGATTCAATAAAACTAGGAGTTGTCATGTATAATGATCACGAATGAGCTAATGATAGTTTAGTCAAATACAAAGCGTAATGGTGAATGGCTTAAAATTTTCGTTGGGAATAGGTCAACTCATGCATTAACAGGAAGAGACTTTAAAAATAACAAGACTAAAAAAAAAAATGGGTGCAAGTCTGCTTTAATGTGCCTCAATGAAGTCAATTGACATTGCAAGGCAATAACAAATATGTTTCTTTCTATAAATCAGCAAGACCTTTCAAACAAGCGCTTTTTGTGCGAATAAGATTAGGGAACCATGACAATATTGCTCCTCCCTAGCCAATTCAAGGAATTGTACTGCTAATTTCAGTGCAGTTATTGCACATATTAATCAAAATAACAATTATGAAATACTGAAATACCGAATTCCAATGTTTCTTCAATTTCATTTTTTGGTTACTTTAATGAAAATATCAGAAGTATTTTATTCAAGTAATCATCTACTTGTTAGCCTTTAATTCAAATCCAAAATGTTTCCTTGCACACCGCGCGAGCAATATTAGCCTCAACGCGGACTGTTATAAAAATATAGCATATCTTTTAGAAGACAAACAGAAACGAGTAAGCAATACTTACTGCTGATAAAGCTTATATTTGTGATCTCCCTGCCTATTCGGGTTAAGTTTTATATGCATGTAATTTACATATGATTACGTCATAGTAAGCGGGCACGTAATTCAGCTATCAAAATAGCGTGCATTAATTAAATTTATTACAATTTAGAGGACCGAGACCTCAGAGGTATACCCAACAGTGGTTAACCACTCTACTAGGGTATCCCTCGAAACTGACCAGAACGGCTTGGGACAATCAGAGGTTACCACCCTACTCTTCTCGACACTGACTGTGATATACATATACAGGTATGACTCTCTGTTCATGGGACCGACGGCTTAACGTCCCCTCCGAAGGACGAGACATTCTTGTGGTTCATTTGGACTGGGAGAGCGGAATTCTAGTTTTAATCAATAGTTCTTATACAAACTAAATCAAGAATTAAGTACCCGGTTAAATCCCAGCTAGTGGCCCTACCGGGGTTTGAACCGGGGACCTCCTGCACCAAAGGCGAATATCCTAACCAGTAGGCCACGCTCTCCCAATTTTGATTCAAAGCATTGCTTTGTTAACGATGCGTGTTCCGATCATCGTTGGGACCTCTCTGATTTACCCGGAAGTAGTATCAACTTTGATATCATATGTTTTTTTTTTTTTTTTTTTTCCTCGAAACTGACCAGAACGGCTTGGGACAATCAGAGGTTACCACCCTACTCTTCTCGACACTGACTGTGATATAAATATACAGGTATGACTCTCTGTTCATGGGACCGACGGCTTAACGTCCCCTCCGAAGGACGAGATATTCTTGTGGTTCATTTGCCTAAGTCCAAATGAACCACGGGGAGAGCGGAATTCTAGTTTTAATACCCGGTTAAATCCCAGCTAGTGGCCCTACCGGGGTTTGAACCGGGGACCTTTGGGATCCTCTGATTTACCCGGAAGTGGAATCATTCTTGATATCAGATACAATCCAGAATTTAGTACCCGATTAAATCGATTAAATCCCAGCTAGTGGCCCTACCGGGGTTTGAACCGGGGACCTCCTGCACCAAAGGCGAATATCCTAACCAGTGGGCCACGCTCTCCCAATTTTGATTCAAAGCATTGCTTTGTTAACGATGCGTGTTCCGATCATCGTTGGGACCTCTCTGATTTACCCGGAAGTAGTATCAACTTTGATATTATATGAAAGGCCGTATTTTTCTCATTGTCGTCCTGAAATTTCAACTTTCAAATCCATTTCTTTCTCAAGAGACAGATAAAAAACTACCGTTTTGATGGTTAACCATCAATATTAGCACGGTAGTGAATAGGGCGTTGCACTATGCATTATCACGTCTAGCATCAAAAGCACAAGTTTGTTTCCCACGGTACTTGATGGTCAGTGTGTACAAGTATCAGGCTCTCATATCAAGTAGAGAACACGGTGGACAAAAATCGGAACAAGCACCTTTAAGTGTTTAAACATAGCAACAGAAATGTGTAAGACAAGACCGGACAAGACACGTATGGATATAGAGACATGTTGGCAGGTCAAATGTCCAGTGTTTGAACATAGCAAACCACAGCAGGTGTATTATTTTGTTATGTATATCAAATTATCATGAAATAGAATACTACTGTTTTCGGACCTACAATCCTCGAAAAAAATATTTGGAACACTTGATGCAATATATTGCAACCATTCCCACGTTCACAAATGAGATCGAATTTGGGTAAGTCAATGTTCTTTAGTAAGCAGAAGTCTTCCCTTTTACCAAATTCTTCCCCACTCCCCATCAATCAATGTTGGGGGACCTGGCGAAGCTGTTGACAATATGACTCGGATCAACATTGAATTGAGGAGAGAGGGGCCACCTTTTCCCTAAATCGATAAAAGTGATGCAACATTTTTCCAGGATTGTAGTTCCTTACTTTCTCGATATCTTAAGCAAATACTTTGCCATATTTTGGCACAAAAAGTACAGAAGTATGGTAAGATGACCACTAAGAGCGAGCTTGATTATGTGGTCACCCCTAAGATTTGCAAACAAAAATACAGGACAGAAATGTGTAATACAAGACCGGACAAGACACGTATGGATATAGAGACATGTTGGCATGTCAAATGTCTACAGATAATATGATGAACTTTAGGCACGTTAACCCTCGTCTACCGAAGGGGGGGGGGGGTGGTTAACACCCCACCCCCCCCTCAGGTTTTTCCCCCGGCTTGCTAAAACCCCCTTTTTTGGTGTCAAATTATTTAATGTAATTCGGAAGAGAAGTACCAACATGCCTAGCACGACACAGGAATACCACAGACACTTGATTTTGGTACCATAGTGACGTCATAATGGAGATGTTGGTACTTATTTTGGTACCAATGGAAAGAAGAAACTCTAAGCTATCCTTTGGTACCAAATTTACAGGAATTGGATGGTAACCCCCCCCCCCCTCGGGAGTTTTGTTACAAAAGGTGGCTCAGGTAGACGAGGGTTAAAATTAATTATTTAGTAGGGTTATTGTAGAAGTTTGGGGATGAATAGTTTCAAGGGTGTTGAATCATAATTTTTGGGTCCAACCTCTCGGAAATGTGGGGAATTTTGTAAAATGAGGAAGAAAAATTAGCACAGGGGTAAATTTGAATTCATGTCAAATTGTTTTTAAATGTACAGAAATGTGTTTGTCCCCGTTCATAACCCTAGTAATTAGTTTCTCGTAGCAGTGACCTTTGAAAAGTGAGGTTGGAGGGCGGTTATTACTTTTGTAAATGAATGACACTAAAATATGGCCATGTACACGGAAAAAGTCGACAGAAAATAGCGAAAATATAAAAAAGGTCTAAATTACGGTATATATTGAAAAGTGTGGACTTCACATACTTGTTGTAAAAGTTGTTCACTGCCTATTACTGCCGTGTTTTACACACGCTATCTTGATCATAATCAACCATGCGTTCTTTACACTTTTCATACACGGTATTACCATGTGCGTTTAATTGCGGTAAAGTTTTAAAATCTAAGACTTAATGCGTAAGTTTGAAACTCTCGTGAAGAATCACAGAAGATAAAGAACTCTACAGTGACTTAGTAAGTAGGAAGGCACAGGTTAGCTTTCTTTTTTTTTTCAAACAGAGAAACTGTGAACCTAGGGTGATAGATTGAACAAGCTAGAGACAACGCTCCCTATCCGTGAGTGTTGGTCGTGTGTGTCATTTACGACTCTTTATGTGTTTGACGTCCGATATTATTCTGAAAGGAACGTGTCCTGCGTTAGCAAGATTATACTATAATACAAATGTATTCGCCAATAAGACTCATATACTACCTTACTTTCGTAATTAACGACGTGTTAGATACAAAACGAATTAAAAGTTTTTCCCGTTATATAAATTACGTAAAAAGTTCTGCTAAAACACCGCCTTTAAAGTCGTCCGTAAGTAATTCGAGTGGTGAGAGCCAGCAACTCTTGTTCCCAATGGCTCCCTTGTGTGATGTTTTGCGTTTAAACTATAGTGCAATTAAGGCCAATTCCAGCAATGTTCCAACAATGCAGGCAATTGATAAACACTAAGCTCTACACTTTTGAAGCTACCTGCTATGGCGTTGCTAGTTTCTTCAAAATTTCTTTGTGTGCGCATAGACGGTTGTCGGTCATTCTTGGTGATGTTTAGCTATGATTACAAACAGCATTCTTTTGATTGCGTTTACAGTGTAGTATAAAATATCCGTATTTAAGGGCGCAAGTTTATATATGATTTAGAAATGGGAATTGATTATAGTTTGAGTAGGCAGGTTTTAACTGAGAGAAAAAAAAAACAAAACAACATTGGTTTGGGATTTGCTTCACATTGCACCGTGTGATAACGTCGTCGCTTTTTCAATGATATGTAACATACAATGTCACTGACATAATCCAGTTTTGGCATCTAAAATGGTGCCCTTGTTCTTATTAATTGTGCAGGGTAGCCTAAAAGAATTGTTTGCGCGAAAGCTACCTAATTCACTGCACATATGACTGGAGTCATCGGGGTCTATGGGCTGTCACCACGGACCATTTTCCCTGACCCACTACTTTGTGCATTTCGTCGTGACTCTAATTTACGTGTTCACTTTGTTCACTCTTATCTAATTGGTGTTCATCTTGATTCTGGTCCAGTATTCCTTGCAAGAGATCGCGTTGCAAAACGTGTGCACCTGTTATCTCCATGGATTCCATCACCCGTCCTAAGAATTACCATCTATCCATCAGCAATAATTTCTCTTGTACTTCACCCATCGTTGTGTACGCCATTTAGTAGCGTACCCAGAATCGCCAGAGTGGGACCGCGGCAAAGAGTTAAAAACTGGCCTGTTATCGACAAACAGATATGCTTTAATTCTCAGAACTCTCTATTTAAGTAGGATTATTATAGTATTAAGTGGGCTAGAGCTAATAAGCCTACTTGAGGTAGTTAGAACCAGTATACATTCTGGGTACACTACTGTGGATCTACATTGGCGAGACGAAGCGAAGACTGGCTTAATTATCGTTTTACTGAACATTTGAGATCTATTCGGTTACAGATGCCTGGACTTCCGGTCGCGAGCCATTTCGATGTTAATTGTAAAGGTAATATCAGAAGGGAAATTGATCAATGTTTTATCCACCTTCTTGGAATATTGCAACCTACCGATTCTAATGTCACCTTCACAGCCTTTAAGAAAACGTGACTGTGTGGCTCTGAAAAGAACCGTTCTACCCGACTTACACGGTATTTTCTTCAGTGAAATGTTCGTTATCAAATTGTATCCGTCCTCTACCACGTCCGTGTTTTCCACTTCCCGTTTTGTGCGTCACTTTCTTTTTTACGCGGATTGTGCGTTCTTCATATTTGACTTGGATTCTCTCACGCTTGAGTTTTGTGTCATCATTGTTTCGTACGTCATTCACAACGTTCTCTGCTGTCATCGCCCGATCGCTAATAGCCTCGTCCCAGGGAACCCAGATTTTACCGGAAGTGGTCAACATTTTGGTATCAAAGGAACATTACTATTTTTCTCATTTACCCTGTGAAATCTTAGGGCTAAAGGATATTTGGTTTGGATGTTATGAGCGTAAATATGCACCATTTTGGTCGAACAATATTAATTTTACACAGTACTCTATGGGGATTACATAATCACGTTTTTTGCCTCTCACTTCAAAACGGGTTGAAATATTGGCGAGAAACTTCACAGATGGGGTTCTGGGATGAAGGCCATTCTATCAAGATTAAAAATGTATAGACTTAAATCGGGTCATCCCCCTTTAAAGGAGAACCTGTACAAATAATAATTTATATAATATACGCTATAAAATAATTATTGAACACATATCGAGTGGTTTCAATAAAAAACGGAATTATACTAACCATAAAAATGAATTACAACATTTTGTCTGACCACGCGCTATTTGAAATTCGCGCTGGTGTATATGGGATATGTATACGTGTTATGCGATACGGACGGTACAGTAGCGTCATACACCTTCACCAGTGACGCTTTCATAATGTGTATTTCCTATGGCATGTATGACGCAAACGTGCCGGCGATATCGCATAACACGTTATACACTAGCGCGGTTTTTTAAATAGCGCATGGTCAGATTAGATGGTGTGAAGTCATTTTTATGGTTAAAATAATTTCGTTTTTCGATGACACTACTCTATATGTGGTCAATAATTATTTTATGGAATATAGTGTATAATATTATTTGTTGTACGGGTTCTCCTTTAACAATATGTTTTTCATTTTTCATCATGGTTTCCCGAAAATCATGATCTCAGGAAAAAAGGAGGAACGCTTGGAAACGTTCATTTGAACATTCGTTTGAACATTTTTTTACGGCGGATGAAAAATCCGAAAGAAACCCTTCGGTTAGAATTTCTTATTGTTGCTCACTGGGAAAGTGTGAACATTTGAAATGCATTATTTTGAATTGAAAATCCGTAAATTGACCGATTACAGGTTCTATGTATTCCCAGAATACATAGTCTATGAGATCTGATTACATTACATCAACTCGAATACGCTACACGGATATGTCTCAAATTCCAGATAGCGATAAATCATACGCAACAATGTTTCGATTAAAACATGGCTTAGTTTACATTCCTCCACATTTCAGTAACATTTATTTTATGTAAAACGTTTCCGCTGCGTAGTTTCAAGCACTTGTTTGCTTTTATGTTTGTGTTATGTCAACAGATCAAGTTGAAATTATTCCCACAAGGTGATGTATTGAAGGTGTTTCAGATGTACGACTGGATCAGGTAAGAGAGAGACCGAGAAAACGAAATAGATAAAGGATGATAACTTATAAGTACGCCGCTATGAAAAATAATGGTGACTTGATACATTCTCCTGAGCCGTAAGACTCCAGGTCGTTCGGGCTTGCCGCTAGGTGAAAGAAGAAACTCTTAAGCTGTCATTGGTATAAAATTGAAAGGTACACCACCCTCTTTTGGTATGTTGTTAACAATCTTGGAACATGTCATGATTCTTGTGTGAAATAGAACGCCCGAAAGACGCAAACCCCCAAAACCGAAAGTTGCAGTTTTTGGATTTTTCAATGGGCATTGCAGTGTACTGGACACGAACACGCGGACCACAATCAATATTGCAAGTAGGCTTTCTTGCTCATTCAGTCGGAAAAACTCTTTGTGTAAAATCAATACACACGTATTATTGCGTTGTACCATACAGTGACCATTGAAAAATCCAAAAACTGCAACTTTTGGTTTGGGGGGGTTTGCGTCTTTCGGGCACTCTATCTCAGCCAGTTTTGCACACTATTTTACAAGCAAGGTGTTAAATGAAAGAGCAAGACATAGGCAACAAAATGTATATTTTGAAAACTTTCAAAATGTTCTGACTTTGGCACAATACTGATCGAAAAACATGCCGAGATACTTTTTGTGCCAGGTGTATACAGTGTGAGTCAATAAAAACCCTACATTCAGGAAAGAATTTTTCTTCAAAGGTTAAACGTTATATTTGCTTGAATGTTTGCTTTGGTTGTTTACAGGGATAAACAGGCTATCAGAAGATTTTTATTTGGTGTCTTTCAGACTTGGGGTTCAGAAACTATGTCAATTTTGCGGAGAGACCTAAAAATTCTGTTTGGCCGATTTTAGCCATACAATGAGGAGAGACTGACACCGACATATACCATAACACATTACATGCAATTTCAGATGGTATCGATTTCTTCTCGACAAAAAAACATATCAGTTTTAATAAAATGGTCTATTGTGTAACATAATTATAAGTAAAACATCTTCAACAAATTAAATTACCATTGTTCAATCATAAAGAGTCAGTTATTGAAAATCACTCCATATCAATGTCTCAGTTCATGAACATAATGAAACTGCTCAGAGATTTTGGTTTTACATCTCTAAGGTAATTATTTTGCACAAATACAGTAAACTCAGCGTCCATAAATTGCGAGAAGAACTAAAGCTGAAGTTTTCTGTAAATAAATTGGAATTAAAACTTAAAATTCAATATCGCACGGTTTTTTCAAGCGGAATACAAAACCTTCTATGGTTTCACTTTATAGATCCCAAGTTTTGTTGTAGGTTAAAACCATGAAATCTTGCTGAACTAAAGTAAACTGCGGTCCTACACCAGCTATCTTGCTTTCTATTGAAATTGAGAACATTTTTTTTTTCACTTCCATTTTCTTTTGTAATGCTCCTGGATATTATTTTTATAATCCTTCAATTACTTTCGCACCTTCTATTGTTTTAACAAGCATTTGGGGTTAAGTGTTTTACACATCACTGCTGAAGATTGTAAACGATGCATCTTGGTTTGGGTCAAAATCGGCCAAACAGATTTTCAAGAGTCTCTCAGCAAATAGGCATACTTCTTCCTCGAAAGTCCAAATGACACCAAATATAAACTTTTCTAAAGCCCTATATTACTCTCTTTATACCCATTCAAACTTTGAGCAAAATAGTTCTTAACTATTTTAATTTTTTTTATTCGAAGTAGGGGGGGTTTTTTTTTACTCACACTGTATTATCAGTAATATCCACAAGCGATCAAGAAATTTATTTGAAAAGTATTATATAGTTTTCCAAGTCAAATGTGCCACTATTTTTCACCATTTTCGTTCGTCCTCAAGCAGCTCAAGTCTCTATGTGAAATATATATGTTTTATTAGCATATACCCAATGTCCCATCGGCAGTTTCAAATGGTCCATTATATGCTAACTAATATCCATATGTGAAAATACATGTTTTACTAGCACATACCAAAAATCAACATCGCATTTCAAAATGTCCATCGTGCTAACAAACTCTCCCAATTAGCTCACTCATTTCACAATAGTGAAATCAAATGCTTACTAGTGATTTCAATTATCACAGTTAAAAACAGTCATCTACTTGGCACATCCAATAAATAATTTTAATAAACCATTTAATAACAGAAGAAAGCGGTTGTTGCATAAAATTTCAAAAAATGATAGAACGTTTCCCCTTACAACAGCATTCAACAACAAACTATACACAAGTTTTATGGTTCAAGTTTCTGAAAAAAATATTGATACCTTTTTTCGTCTTTCTTTTCTCCTGTTTTTTATGGAAACCTTTAAATGAATACTTATCGTAAAAAACTGGATGGAAATTTCTGTCTGCAGTATCTCCTTCATACTCAATACAGATCAAATAAGTTCTATATGGCTTACTGTATTTTGTGCGAACGAACGCCTATTGGATTCAACACGCTATCTTCGTTATGCCGGTATGCATGATGGCGGAATATAGCGTGTAAACTCAATGGCGTTGTTTCGCCAAATACAGTAAGCCTCCCTTGGCGGCGCAAGGGGGTAGCATGGGGGTTTGGGGAATCCCCCAATTTCTTTCTGGTCCCCTGTGCCCCCAGTTCCCCCCCCCCCCCCCCCTTCCAACGCTGGAAAAAAAAACCGATTTTCTTGGCAAAAATCACGGTTGGGGCAAAATCCAACCACATTTGAGCCAAATTGTTTAAAAAATCTCAATTTTGGTTTATATTTTGTCCTCTCTAGATTCCTTTTCTTTCCCCACAAAATTTTACTTTGACAGCGTTTGCCCCCCCATTGCCCCCCGCCCCATGAAGTCTGGTGCCGCCACTGAGCCACAAATATAGAGTATTAACAGTATAAACTTTAAAAACAATTATATATATAGTGCTTTCCATAAAAATTAAAAAAAAAAATGCTTCTGAGCAATTGTTCACTTATAGGTTTATGCATGTTCACTGACATAAATAAGAAGATCAAGAGAAATTACAGCCTTACATTCAGCATGTACAGTTCAGTTTTTCCCCTCCCTTGGTTAAATGCGTCATAAAGACGCTGCTTGTCGGTATCTGGTATTCTCTGGTAAGGTATGTTTGAAGTGTTACCAAAGAGGTTCTTATAGATAGAGAGGCAACGTTACGTTCATCTTACGAAATTTATCGTCTCGCATTGTTTTGCCGACCACAAAGAAACACTAGAGTACCAACAATAGGAAAGCAATGGCTGCCTCCGCTTGTTCCACATACTGTGGGTGCCGGCTTTGCCTATACACTAATCGGTAGGGATAAAAATGATGTCTGGTTAGAGGTGGCCAGGTGTTAAAATAGTGCATGGATGTGATTGTTGCTCAGATACTCAACTCGCTTAGGTGCTTAGGCGCTGTTAGGTGGAAAAGATGTATTATTGAGGCGGTTTATTTAAATCAAGCGACTGACGTGTCATTTCATTCGTTGGGTGGGGGTGACCATGGGTAGGGCAAAATTTAACCACCCATAGCCACCCAACATCCAACAAATTATTATTTTGCAGGATTTGTTGTATACACGAATTGACATTATGTGTGTATACAAGCACCCAAACTAATAATTATTCCGTGCAATATTCAAAATGTCAGCGCCCAGCACGGACGACTGGTTTTGAATGGGCTTCACCCCCTTGTGTTTTACTGCCAAATGACATTCGAATTGCCTATGTAACATTTGAATTACCCAAGTGAAAGGACATGCACTGATGAGCACAGGATTACATAACGATTTCCATTGTGTGGACATTTGACTTCACTATTGACATTTGATTTACCTGTTGTGATTTTGATCTTTTCAAGTGGACATTTGTTCTGTCATTTTCCTATTGTTTTGACATTTGAATTCCCTATTGACATTTGAATTTCCAAAAATTACAATTGCTCTGATACCATGGAAATTTGACCTGGAAAACCTATACAACATTTTGATCTGCAATAACATAACATTTATACGACTACTGCACTGTATATTCGGCTTTTAAATTTCACTATCACATCTTCTGATGAAATCATACCATCGAATGTACGATTCATTAAGTGACATAAATATTAAATCAGACTGTATTATTTGAGCGTTTGTATGGTGACGGATAAACAACTTTAGGGTGTGCAAGATCACCTTTGTTTAGATTAACCATTAACAAAACATACTTCAGTGGATGTTTTTTCAACGAAAGAAATTTTCCATTGACAAGTTCATTGATCCACAGACATCTAGCAAAATTGTGCTATTGACCTCATGGTTATTTTGTTGATAGCAACTATACCATCTTAGCGACTATACCATGGTTGGATTCACAAGAGAAAATCCATCACAGTGTACCTACGGTGTACCAATGGGTGTTAGAACCCAATTACAGCCAGGTGTTATATGCTGTTCCTTTCCCCAAATTCCCGTAAAGTTATTTTGATTGCGCTTGTGTACTATGGGTCATTGAACCCCTTTACATTTTGCAATACTCTCATGTAATAATTGCGGACAAGGAAAACATCTGACTCAATGGAAGTTGATCTAAGGTTGGTAAGAGAGTGGTAAAATATAAAGGGAGAACTTGGGTAATTGAAGTACGAGCATACAACACACCCATGAAATCTGAGTCCATCCAATTTGTTTCAATTCAATACACAACAGAACCAGCCACTAAAACTAAAACTCAATACTTACACCAAACACGCCTCGAGCAAATGTTAGTAAAATCTAATTTGTAAAATGCCGTGTTTGAAATGACATATAGAAGTAAACTATTTTCAATGATTTTTCAAACTGTTATACGAACTAAAGTGATCGTTTCAACAGGAAGATACATTTAAACCGCCTGTGCATACGAGATCCAGATCGCTTGAATTCGTTTTGCGGTATCGATATCGACCAAGAAGATTAACACATATCCCATTGAAACTTTGTACTGACATAAGGTATATTGTTCAACCCCGGGGTTAAAACTATACTTCTTGAGTGTATAACAGTTGAATTCTCTATCGAATTGGTACAGGGATCTCACTCAGGAGGTACTTTTCATTTATAATTTTGTGTAATCAATTGTAATGCTACGATAGTACTCTCTTTATTCCTGAAATGAAGTCTAAAAGATTGTTACTAGGAATAATGTTTTTGTTTTAAATTAAATGCAATATTTAATTAAATTTAATTGTCAATGGAATAGGTTTTATAGTAAATCTCGTTAAGACGCATCCCTTAGGATAAGCCTCAAGACGACTATTTAGCCTTCGAAATTAGGAAATATGTTTACGTGTTTGTTGAAATTACGTTTGATTAAAATGTTGAAATACGATTACAGGGTGGTAGTTTTATTTTAATATAATTTAAATATAGCTTAATGACGTTCATATAAATTCGGTTGCTTATTTTGAATCCTTTTGTTTGTATTTCTAGCGCAGTTTTAAAATTCTTTGATCGGAAGTTGTAAGACAATTCCCGCAATATAAATAACGGTATTAAATATTCCTTCACCCCATTCTAAAACATTGACAATGTTACACCAAAAATAGTTATGCAAAATCCCAATTCTCTGGTTACCAAGAATATAATAAAAGATTTGTTTTAGAAACTGCATGAAGTAAACGCAGAATGGGGCGGAAAGTCGGGAGGATGGCGCAGTCCCGTCATCGTTTCAATTACAGAGACTCGCTTATCATGTCATAAAGCCGTTCTTGGCCAATCTGAATTCCAAATACCTCCAAATCTGAAATTATTAGTCCAAAATCAGTGGCGTAGCTACCGAGGAAGTGGCAGAGGAGTGCCCCTCCCGCGACACTTCCAGAGCATAAGAAAGTTGCGTGTAAGCGTAATCAAATGGCTGTTAAAAACATTTTATATTTCATGGTGATACTAAAATAGCAATGTTTAGTAACCTTAAAATCATAAATTGATTTCACCTTACCTCCCCCTCCTATAGGCCTATTGGTCAGGATTTGTATTAACATTTTGCACGGAGCTGAAAAATCTTCACCTAACCCTCTTCACCATGCACCCCTCCAAAAAAATCCTACCTACACCATTTCCAAATTTAAGAAACCATATTACCAAATGCAATGCCATAAATAAGCTGGTGATATTAATACACACACTGGCCATAAGTATTGCAACATGCAGAAAAAGCAATTTATATTCACAAATTGATTTAAAATTGTATCAGGAGTTCTTGACTACACATTACGTAATTATTGTCAAAGTGGGGTTTTTAAACAGATGATGTTTCCCAGAATCAAGTGGTGCGTTAAACGTTTAATTTGATTTTCTTTATCCCTTAATATGGCGGGTTAAAGAAGATGGCTAATGATAACTTGCCGATTGTACTCCAGAAGGTAAACAGGCAGAGGAAGTCAAAAAGGCCGCCGAATAGTCGCTAAATGAACTTTACGAGTTTGTCAGGGTCTACTCTAAAAGTTTAGGGCGAAAATTGGTGTGGTTGTATGGACCGGAAATGAGATAATGTCAATAAAAGATTGAGCACTTTTACCACCGTTTGACTCGGGAAATTTAATTGCAAGAAAGAGGCCACGTGACACCTGAAAACAACTTCCCGATCCTTTCAACCATGGCACCGTTGACATTGTGCGTTTGTCCCCGGAATGTGAACGCGTAATTTACACATGTTTTACGTAAACCACGTGAGTTATCATAAGAATGCATTTCAGATGTTATGGATTTTATCGATATTTCAAAGACCACTATCTTCCATAGACTTTATCTCGTTTCCGGTCCACACAACCACCATGATTTTCTCCCATTAATTTTAAGTAAACCCTAATGAACCCGTACAATCAATTAAGTGGCTGTTTTGAAGCCATATCTTTTGTGTCTGTGTCCGTATTCCTTCTGGAGTGCAATCGACAAGTTATCGTTTGCTGTTCCTTTTATCCGCCATATTTAGGGAACGTGACAATCAAATCAAACGTTTTTTCACTCTCTTGGATTTGGGGGAATAACATCTGTTTGAAAAACACAACTTTGGAATTTAAATACTATTTGAGGGTCTAATACCTTTAATATAGTTTGAATCAATTGGTGATTATGAATTTCGTTTTCTGAATGTTGCAATACTTATGGCCAGTGTGTGTACGTTTTTATGGTAACTTTGAGTTCCTTTCAGTTCCTTTCAGTTTTTGCCTCAATTTGGTTTAAACGAATCACATTTAACTTCTTTTTGTTATTTATCAAGCTAAAAAGTACAATCTTACATAACTATCGCTCCATAATAGGCGTTCCTTTAATAAGATTATTATTTTGCGGTATTACGTTATGGTACGGTGCTCCTTTAAAAACGGAACTTTCTTAACGGATTATCTGTGGTATCATATCGTGCGGGTAGTTGAATTCGGCAATTATCGTCTGTGAAGTTGTGCATTAAACGATCCTAAATTTACGCTAAATGTGCAACTTTCACAATTGACACACCCTGGGAGTTTTACAGGTATGTCATTTAGTTTCTATTACTGCCAACGGATCTTAGTTCCCCTCTCATTGCATATAATTTTTTTCTGAACGTTTATACCGTGCTTGTGTCTGGTCCAAATGAAAAGACGGTGTAAGCACTTCTTTTTATTGTTCCTATATTTTATACAACTGACATTTTGCCTCAAGAGTTCTAAGGTCTAGGTATATGGTTAACAACATAATATTGTCAGTATAAAGTAAATTATGAGTTCCACGAATTCCCATTTAAATGCACTTCAGTCAATGGAGCAAATCCTTGCCCAACATGGCAATGGGACTATGTCTATGTTTATATTAAATTAAAGTTATATCTTTATGGTGTAAAACTCAGACATCATTATTATTTGAAACCCCTTTTACCAAATTACCCCTTACAAAGTTTATTAATTGTCATTATAATCCTTTTTTTTTTTGTATTATCCACTATAACTGAAACATGATAACAATCAAATAATATACATCAGCAGCTATATATTTGACAAATAACGAAATCAAGAAGCACTGAACTTTGTATCAAGAATGGCCCTACGAGCTACCTATACATGGTGTCTTGCAGGAAACAACAAGAAGTTTGGTAGTTGGAAGTTAGTCGCACTACCATACATCCAGCATTGTAGAGCAGGAGCAGAATATCATAGGGCCTTATTTAAGGAGTTCGTTTACCCCCACTACAGAAAAGGTTTAACACCTTTGGTAGGTAGTAGGGGCCCTCTACATTAATGCTAGGTAGGTAGTACCCTCAAATTTTCAATAGGGGCCAATTTAAGTTTATACAGGGGTCAAATTCTTAAAATGCTCCAATCATGTTGAAATGCATGCCATATTGTCCGTCTAGTCATAAGGATTCCAAAAATGTATAGTTTGTACCAAATACGACCATTGGTTTTGGAGTTATAGGGTAAAAATGACAAAAATGGTAAAAAGGTCAATCTCAATTTGCACAGGGGTCAACATTAAAAGTTAATCTAATTATATTTTAAATACTTGCAAAATTATTGCCTGAGGTAAGAGGACTCCTAAAAAGGATAGTTTATATTATGTTGCAGCTTACTTACGGAGATAAGGGGTCAACACCAATCGGATTATGTTGCCCTATATGACCTATTTTGTCCCATAACATGGTAACTATGCATTGCAGATGGTACAAACAATTCCTTATTTTGACACATTAAGCTAGATGAACAACTTCTTTCAATTTTACCAAAATTGGAGCAACTTCTGATTTTGACCCTGTACAATAGAAATTTACCTTTTTTACCATTTTAGCCATTTTTACCCTATAACTCCCGAAGCAATGGTCATAGATGGTACAAACTATACATTTTGGAATCCTTATGATTAGACAAACAATATGGCATACATTTCAACATGATTGGAGTCTTTTAAAAGTTGACCCCTGTGTAAACTTAAATTGGCCCCTATTGAAACAGTGATATCACAATTTGAGAGTACTACTACCTAGCATTGATGTAGAGGGTCCATACTATTAAAGGTGTCACACCTTTTTTTGTAGTGAGGGGTAAACGATGATGTTTGACCTGGGTCCCAGCTCCTCCCCTATTGGAAGGCTACCTGTATATAGGCACAATCAGCATCACAATAAGCTAGGTTCCTGTGACCAGTCATGTCTTGAATGAATGGAGCTTGCTTTCTCTTCGGAGTGTTCCAGCTTGCCAACCCTATCTTATGGTATCCAAGTGCTTCTTCACCAAATAGCTGCAACCCAAAATTCTCCATTTTGAATCAAAAATTCAACAAATGCAAATACCAAGCAGACGATCTGATCGATGAGCACTGCTGGTCAAAGGTCGGGTCGCTGATTGATCGGGTCAGATCAATCACCGTGAGGAATGGGCGACGCAATTTACCAATGCAGAGAGAAAAAACACTACTGTTACGGGGACCTTTATAGGGAAATTTTTGGGAACAAGCGTAAAGAGATTTTGAAATATATAGAGTTTTGTGTAATGATTAAAATAGTCAACTATAACTAATGATAGTCACCTAAAATGCCCAATTTCAAGGCTTGAGATGAATCGAATATTTCGTTTTCATGCAGTACACATTTATGTTTAGTATAACATTGTCAGAGGATACTGTGTATAACAAAAATTCCGGATCCGGAATTTTATAACAAAGTTGTGATTTTCTATATGAAGGACTTCGATTTGACCTAAGCTATTTCACGCAGTGATTAGTAAAGGTAAAGGGGACGGACCTGTGTACACAGGAACGGAGTGCCCATCTCTCTTTCGAAGCGATTGGGCCAGACTCCTCCATATAATGTTGCTGTAGTGGGATCGCCACACCTCATCTACAGCGAGTCTGTTACCTTCCCAGCATTGAATAATACCGGTACCCATTTATACACCTGGGTAGAGAGGAGTAATTGAGGTAAAGCGCCTTACTCAAGGACGAAACACATTGACCCCAGCGGGGCTCGAACCCACAACCTTCGGCGTGCGGGCCGAACGCTGATCCACTGGACCACATGTGCTTAGTATATATGGACAAGTATTATGGATATGCAAAAAGCACGATTTGTTGAAAATTAAGGGCGCCCTCATCTGGAAATCTCTGAGTCAGACTTTAACAGAAGACAACTACATTTTGTTCACTAAATTGTCCAGGAATCTAGCAATGTTATGCAATAAACCTGGAACAAAATGCAATTAAATTGATTTTTTCGCAATAAATGGCTAAACTACTAAAATCTTTGCAAGGGAACACTGTTAAAGAATAGGCAAGTTTGACGAATGACAAGTGAACATGGGTGGATTTAAAAAAAAAAAGCTAACAAAACATCCGATATTTCTCCAATTAAGAGACACGGCACATTTGAAAAATATTGCGCCCTCGGAAATTTTCAAAACTTGGAATTTTTGCTGGTTGTTAAAGCTTTTAATACATAGCCTCATCTGAAATAATTAAGCCCAAATTCAGCGCGCTTATGGGTAAACAGAACGATTTTATATAATGTCGCCGGCGACATAATTCAGCAAACGACGCGGAAATGGCGTAAAAACACAAGGAAAACACACGCTGGAGTGATTCCACGGCATGCAGCTTGTTTGAACGTAGGTAACCTTTGTGGTTTTTCAATTCAATGAGTACGGTCTATGATATTCATGTAATAGACAAATTTGTTGATTAAAAGATTAAAGTTACGGCAAACTTAAAAGTTAGTCTATAACATTCCATGGATGCTTAGCTCTCATTATCGTTACCTACTGTTTTTGGGGATGGTATTTTTTATGTGTAAATATATCTCTTTTTTCCAAGGGCGTGACCATCATGGAGCAAATTGAAGAAATTCATATTTCTGGAAATGTGCGTACCGCTTTAAGGTTCCGCCCTTTTGTTTAATTTATTAAAAAAAAAAAAAAAAAACACTTCTTTTTTTTTTTAATAAGTGATGCCAATATTTGTGTTTTAAGTTAGTGAAGGCAATCACTTCTAATGGTTTATTCCCGAACCTGCAATGGGCCTCAGCTATTAGAAAATGCAGTAAATTTTCTATTTCTGAAATCTCGAGTGCAATTTTCAGGACTTAACATTTACAGTAACTTGCCGTATCTTTCAGCTAACGGATCATATATAATAGAGCATATTCTTGAGTCATTGTTCCATGTATGCTAAATGAATTAAGTATAAAGGGAAAAAATACAGTACAAATGGCGTCGCTTGCATCTGTAAAAATATGCCTGACTCAGTTACATGAAATTGAACTAACGCTTTCAGATACTATATTTTACCCGTCGGCCATATGTAATGCTCTGCAAATTAATATTACTCGTAAAGTATTTTTTCCATGGGGAAAATATAATCTAATGATATAAATAACATAAACCGTTTGGAAGATAGGTTACATTTAGAAATATAATTTTTTTTTTATTAAATCATCAGTTGGGGGAAAATGAATTTTCAATGAAATCTTAGGCAGAAAGGCATATTGTTTTAAAAATTCTACCTCACTGTGACATTTAATACTACTATTCATGAAATCAATCTTTGTATCTTCCCATTATCTTTTCCAGCATTTTAGCATAACCCTTCAGTTTCAAGAGGTTAAAACTACTCATATAGCACAACTGTCTGTCTGGATTTTAAGGAGGTTCGATGAGATACATTAAAGCCGGGAGATAGTAATTGACTTTAAATGGGGTTGTATTAAAGTTGTAAGATTTAAATCAATACAAAACATTTAAAAGTCCGAACGTCCGATTTGAACTGCTACTAAAACGCATAATTGATTATCGGTATTATGAAATTTTATCAAGAATGGTGTCAGTAAACAGGGTGTATCCAAAAAGTACAGGTATTTGGTTATATAATGTCTAGTACAAGGTAACATCATGAGTGCCAAATCAATGAGATGTGAAAACTAGTAAGGACTCTGTGGCTGTTTTTGTAAGACAGGTGAAAATGCAGTTGCTCAAAGATTGTATGGGTTCATTTCATGGGCTTGCCTATTGTTGTGCTCCCAAAAGAAAAATTTCAGGCGCTTCGACCATATCCATATTATTAGGGTTCCAATCATGTGCATTGTAGCTACTACACACCGCACGACTATGATTAAAATCTGTTCCACTGTTTCCTGCAAGACTTGCTTTTACTTCACACAAGTGGAATCGCAACAGCAACATGAATACATCACAGTTCAAACCACAGCAAAGAGCATTCCTTGTTGCAGGATATTGTCGCACTCAGAGCATAGCTGATGTGCTTCAGAGATTCTGTCAGTAATACACAAACGTACTCCCGCCTTCACGTGGTGCCTTTTTTCAAAGTCGAAATCTGAACAAGGAATGTTATTGGTCGTCCCCGAACTGGAGGGCCTGTTGCAAATGTCCAAGCAGCCAGTGCCCACCTGATGCAATTAGAGCAGGCAAGAGATCGAAGGGTGGGTTAGCTATAACGGATTTCAACAGGATAACATACAATTTCCATATGAGATGATATGAAGACATCTTATTGAAACCCCAAGACTATCAACGTCGACTTGATTTCTGCCAGACGATATAGCAATATAATATTTCACCAAAATATATATACCACACTTTGATGTGGATTGGTTCCCTTGGCCCATATACGACGCCCCTGGAGGAGAAATGTAACAAGACGGCTTGCAGAACTATTCAGCAATGGTGCATTGAACCACCTGGTGGAATGGCCTCCAAGGTCTCATGATATCACGCTTCTTACCGTTTTTTGTGGAGTCATCTCAAATCAAAAGTCCTCCAGATAATCTTGATGAACTGGAAAGACGGATTGTCGAAGAAGTTGAAGTGTTACTTCTAAAACAAAAGTGATTCAAACTTTTTCTAATTTTCACTGCATTTTTGCATGGATTTTTTAACTACTTAGTTCTCCAGGTAGACAACGGTGATATTTATTCAGCTTTTCCTGCAAATGGCCAGCGCAAGTATGTGTTGAAAAAAAAAATAAACATGTGTGCTTGGCTGGATTGGAAACGGCGAACCTCCGTATCACTAGTACATCGCTCTTGCCAACTTAGCTAACAAGCCAGGGTTGGTAGAGGAGCGATAGGTGTTCGGTCCGAAAGGTGTCCCCCGCTTTCCAAGCGGATAGCATCAGAAGGGTATATTTATACGATTTATATTAGTTTTTGAAATTTTTAACAACTTAGTTCTCCAGGTAGACAATGGTGATATTTATTAATATTTCCCTGGAAATGGCCACCGCAAGTATGTGTTGAAAAACAAACAAACATGTGCGCTTGGCCGGATTCGAACCGGCGAACCTCCATTTTCAACACATACTTGTGCTTGCCATTTCCATGGAAAGAATAAATATCTGCATTTTTGCATGTTTTACAGAAATGGTCACAGAGTCCTAAAATTGTTGCACTTGCTGGAGTAAAAATATATCGGTTTACCTAACACTACAGTCTACAGCACGTTGACCAAATAATTAACTCATACCTTTGGAATAGATGTATTTTTCCAACTGTTCATCGCATTTTAATACACTCTGTATAAGCTCACTTTCTGTGTGAAAGAATTACATTTCCGACCTTCCTATTCTCAAAATATAATTGATGTCCCACCCCATCTGAGACAACAACATTCATTGTTGCAGGCATTATGCTACAGGTTACGAACAAACACTTGCTACATGTAGCCAAGAATACAACGATAGTGTCTCAGTGTCTGCCTTTTAAATCACAAAAATCCATCAAGTTTTTGTTGTTTTATGAAAGCTTGCGACACCCAATGATAATTATCTATACCGGAAGTACCAAATAGAGACTTTGGCATTTAAAAATGGCGGACGAGAAGAGGAAAGAAGCATCGATAGAGGTTAGAGAGTTGGCAGTTAAGCTTAAACGCGTTGGGAAAACTTCTGTTGAGGAAGCTGATATTGTTGCCTATTCAAAAAGACAGGTTAATCGCTGGTGGGCGAAAGCTAAGCTGCCAAGGCCAACATTGACCCAGCTTAAGGAGCGAATACAGCGATCATGGGATAATATTGACCAGACCACATTGGGGGCGCTTGTCAACACATATTGGGTGAATCGAGTGCGAAATGTATTTGAAAGAGATGGTGAAAATTATTTAAAATAGGCAAGTGTCATATTTTATAGAAATAGAACTTATAAAGCATCATCTTCCACTGAAATGTTTATATTGATTTTTTAGTGGGACATCAATTATGACACACGGTATAGATTAATTTTTCAAATCCATTTATGATACTGTTAGAGGAACTTATTATAGTGATGCTGCTCAGCTGAAGTATTGTGCAATTTCTTCATAAAAGCATGAGCTTTTTCAGGAGTGCTGGTACATGTAGTAAGGTTTATTTAGAGAGTGGGAACATTTTTAATTTGACCTGGATTGGTTGTTAAAGGTCTTTTTAAACACTATATTTCCCTACAAAAAGCAATGAAAATATGCTCTTATGAGAATGGTGAGTAAATTACTTTGTATCATTAAAACATTTAATGGTGATCTCCTTTGCATTATTTAATTATTGCAAAAATGGTATCCAAGAGGTCAGTGGACTTTCACGAGGTCAGTACAACATAAATCAATTAAAATGTGCAATAATACTCGTATTATATTTAATTCAACGCACTTATGATTATACAATTGAAACAAAGACACTTTAACTAGCAATATTTCTCAAGTCTTTCTCTCTTGTGGACATTATTGCAACCAATGCTCTAAATTAATTGTACAGTGTATTTACATCCCTCTGTAATATATTTGTGCATTCTGTACTGCAGGCTTTCAAAAACATCCCAATTGATGCTGAAATTACAGCCAATAGGAAGACGTTTTTTTTCAGCGAGCTGAAATTCCAGCCAATGACAAGCAATGAATTTCTGCTCGCCGAAATGAATTTCGGCTCGCCAAAATTAATTTCAGCTCGCTGAAATTACAGCCAATAGGAAGACGATTTTTTCAGCGAGCTGAAATTCCAGCCAATGGAAAGCAATGAATTTCTGCTCGCTGAAATGAATTTCGGCTCGCCAAAATTAATTTCTGCTCGCTGAAATTACAGCCAATAGGAAGACGTTTTTTCAGCGAGCTGAAATTCCAGCCAATGAAAAGCAATGAATTTCTGCTCGCCGAAATTAATTTCGGCTCGCCGAAATGAATTTCGGCTCGCCAAAATTAATTTCTGCTCGCTGAAATTACAGCCAATAGGAAGGCGTTTTTTCAGCGAGCTGAAATTCCAGCCAATGAAAAGCAATTCATTTCTGCTGCTGTAATGAATTTTGGCTCGCCAAAATTAATTTCAGCTCGCTGAAATTACGGCCAATAGGATGACGTTTTTTTTCAGCGAGCTGAAATTCCAGCCAATAGGAAGACGTTTTTTTTCAGCGAGCTGAAATTCCAGCCAATGAAAAGCAATGAATTTCTGCTCGCCGAAATGAATTTCAGCTCGCCAAAATGAATTTCTGCTCGCTGAAATTTCAGCCAATAGGAAGACGTTTTTTCAGCGAGCTGAAATTCCAGCCAATGAAAAGCAATGAATTTCTGCTCGCCGAAATGAATTTCGGCTCGCCAAAATTAATTTCAGCTCGCTGAAATTACGGCCAATAGGAAGACGTTTTTTTCCAGCGAGCTGAAATTCCAGCCAATAGGAAGACGTTTTTTTTCAGCGAGCTGAAATTCCAGCCAATGAAAAGCAATGAATTTCTGCTCGCCGAAATGAATTTCGGCTCGCCAAAATTAATTTCTGCTCGCTGAAATTCCAGCCAATAGGAAGACGTTTTTTTTCAGCGAGCTGAAATTCCAGCCAATGACAAGCAATGAATTTCTGCTCGCTGAAATGAATTTCGGCTCGCCAACATTAATTTAGTTCGGCGAGCAGAAATTCATTGCATTTTAATTTTGGCGAGCAGAAATTCAGTACTTATGAACGGGATGGCCAGTTGTTGAATTTCGACGAGCCGAAATTCATTTCGGCGAGGTCAAATTAATTTCAGCGAGCTGAAATTTATTATTTCAAACATTTCTGCTCGCTGAAAAAACGTTATTTGATTGGTCAGTGCCGCCAGTATCATAATGTGTTTGGATAAATTTCTGCTCGCTGAAATTCTGAATTCAGCTCGCTGAAATTAATTTCTGCGAGCGGAAATTGAGCTAGTTATGACTCGTTTGGCCAATGATATATCTTTGCCAAGATGAACAATAACCACAAGCTATATCTCTGCAATGAATCTCTGCTACGTCACACTGTGGAAAGCAAATGCTAATGATCACGGCTTTTCAACAACTGGAAGCCACTGCTGTTGCTGGTTTCTCCAATGACGATTTCTAGGTAATTGTTACAGATGTGGACTACAATGTGGATTAGTTCCAGAGACTGCTTGGGTGAGTGCATGTATTGGCATGGACAGAGCGGTGCTTGGCTGATCACATACGGTTTAGGAGGCCTCCTCTCCGGGTCTGGTGGACATAGGCTGGGGTCCGTTCGCGAAACTCAGTCATAAATCTACGTGTATACTATGCCACGCCTGAGTGGACCAATTTATCCAATGCACTGTGTAACTGGTATAAAAAGGTTTAATATGTAGGATACACGTAGAGTTACGTATGAGTTTCGCGAACGGACCGCAAGTGAGCATCTTAAAGATCTCAGCAATAGAAGCCACTTGACGCCTATGATGCAGGGAAGGCATGTTTAGCTACAATCTGGTCTGTTATTCATCTACTCCAATGATTAAGCTCATCCAGCATGATGACGCATTCTTTGTGATACGCAGTACCTGAGCATTGTACACTGTGACTCTCCCTGCAACTCTCCTTAGAGATCCATGCTTCGGTTCTGGCTGCGATGATTCAAATATGCTTAGCCCAGGTCGACAGTAACTCGTAGGATTTCCAGCTCATCCTTTTCTTCCAGTTTGGGATTACCAAACATAGCTATGCCATTGTTGGATTCCTCAGGCTCTGTCTATCTCTCACTAGCTTTCTCTTTCTCGCGCTTAGACGTTTAATTGCACATCTTAGTCTGCACATTGTTTCCTTTTCAACCTATCAGTGTACATTACAACTCGCAGTAGAATATATTCCGACGCCCAACACGAGTGAACACAAAGTTTATGACACTTAAAGGCACTATCAGTCATTTGCTAAATTAGAAAATCGAAAAAATCACCTTTTGTATATTTTAACAAGTACAGGTATCCTAACATACCCTGCAAATGATAAGACCAGAAGCATCCTGATAAGAACAAATTCGGATATCTTAGTCATTACTGTCCGTACCGACACTTACGACAACACGTAATTGAACGGAGATTCTTATCTTTGAACACTTCGTTTTCTTCCTTTTCTGACAAATCTTCATTTGGACAAAGTCATATATGAAAATTCTTTAGACTTATCCCTCAATTTTGAGCTATTTTTGCAAATTTGAAATATTTTTACTCTTTTGAATCACTGATATTGTATTTAACCACGCTGTGCTTTTAAGCATTCCAACAAGGCACAAATGGTATTTCAAAGCATTATGGTGTCATATGGCCAAATCTATAACCTGGTTCTAACTTTCAGGTAAGATCAATAAAAGTAATCGATACTCATAATTTGACAACTTAAGACATTCGATCACCACGTTATGTTTGCACCACTTTAGTCATCCAATAATCTGTAAGTAGGTTAACAAATTTGTGAAATTTCAGACTGCATGTCACATTTTCTGTCAATGTACACTCTAAAATATTATACTCAAAATTGACTAAAAGGAACCACCCTTTTTGTTAGGTAAAATCTTAGTCAAAGTTGGGTAAGTGTTATGTAAAGCAATGCATATTTTACTCCATAGTGCCTAATGTTTACCTCACTTTCTATTTTGCTGAACTTTTTTATAATATTTTAGAGTGTGTATTTTATAAAGTTTTCTCATTTGCGAATATGTGTTGTCATTTTAATCCTTTTGTTGGAGCACACTTCAAGTAGACATAGGGAAACTAATACCACAAACCTCTTTGATATGTTTATAAAAGATACTCTTAAAATATAATTTAAATCACAATCAGGAGCGAAAAATTCAAACAGAAGTGGCCTATTAAGCAAAAAATAAATAAAAAATAAATAAATAAAACGCCTTTTGACCTTCGTTCGGTCCAATTTGGGTCTCTGAAGGCCCCAAACGGCCCAGACCTGTGCGGCCCACCTGGGAATTTCCCGGGTAGCCCTATGATCAGTCCTCTGGACGCGTGGTCAATACAGCATGATCGACATTCATATATTGACTGCAACCACAAATATTCAGTCAGCATAGCAACCTATTGCTTGTATTTCGATCCGCCAATTGTCTATCAAAGTGGGACAACACAGCAATAAATCTTCCGTCTGGGTTTCAATATATTCCTTTTAAGTGATGTCGTGGTTATCACTCTCGAAAGAACTTGTCGTCTTCATTTCAGTCTTTAAAGGACGGTATAAAAGCCTGCATTGACAGACACAGTATGTAGGGTACTTTAAAATTGTATTGAGGGTGTCCGTGTTAAAAGCAAACTCCTATGTTGAATTCACCGTAAATTGTAATATAGATATTTACAGAAATCAATATCGTTTACTTATGATTACTCTTACCTATTACTATAGGTATTTATTATAGAATGCAAACTCTTGAAGAAGGAACTACGTGAATCAAAAAATTGTGCAATGATTGCAGATTACCTTGACCTTGATAAAATCACTGAATCATAGATATGTTGTTGTTTTAATAAAGCAAATCTAATATACTTCCAAGTGTTGTAAAAATGAAAGAAATCGACTGAAAAATAAGCCAGATATAACTCTTCTTGTAAGCACAGCTCTTTTTCGTGCATTTCAATAGGATTTATACAGTTTAAGATATTGCGTTAATGTACGATATACAGGGTATGGCATTATGAAAGTAATGATTACCCTTGCTATCTTGCTTATTGATCTATGAATAACCATAATCTCCTTTATTGATCCTCAAAAGGAATTAAATGTTCACACAAAATGTCACCCAATTAATCCTGATGTGTAAATGAAATGGTTTCCGACACTACTACTTGTAATACAGGTATATATACAAGCTATGCTAATAAGGGACTAAACTCTTAGCATCTCCTAAACATGGGAAGATCTTGTTTTCTTGCTCTGCAACATGTGAATTGCTGTTTTGATTGTCATATCACTTACACATTGGTATAAATACATTCATTGATGAATCCGTAGTTGAAATTTAATGAAAGTAACATTTATGAAGTTGACAAAGGCAACATGAATATTTTATATTCTCACAGTCACAAGTGTAATGTGTGTAATGTGTGTAAATCCCATAGGAATGGAGAAAAAAAGGGGTGTGCTTACAAAGCCCGCCATATCTAGCGTATTTTTCAGTCGATTTCTTTCATTTTTTCATTCAACACTGAAAGTTATATTAATGTATATTATAAAATCAACAACAAATCTATGATATGGTGATTGCATTAAGGTCACAATCATCTTTAATCATTGCACTTTTTTTTATTCACGTAGTATACCTTAAGCCTTATACTCATCCGCACCAATATGATTCAGGATCAGTTATTGAATTGTGTGCTAATACCAGGCTAATAACTAGGCCAAAATATGAAATGAAGGCGACAGACAAGTGAGCGTCTATATTTTTTGTTCTAGAGGATGTCATTAAAGTGAAAACATGCACGTTCAAAACAGAGTCTCCTGATTAGATAAAGCAACAGTCACTCGTTGTCGTTCCAGAAAATAAATATACTGATGTTAAACCATCGCGTCAAAGACGACAAGAATCTCGGATAAGAACTTCGATTAGGTATATCTGCGAAGTACTGATTTCTCATATAGTAAACAGTAGATATACCTTTCAATACTATGGGATATGTCAAGTGTAAAAGTATAATAGTCCCGTTTTACCTCCGTCTGCTGTTAAAGCTCCACTGAAAACATTGCAAGAAATTCTTTCAAAGTTTGTTTATGCTGTAGTATTGCATTTTAGTTAGTTTACATTAGGCCCTGCCTTGAACCTTGATGAATGAACTGCATGTGGTTAACGGTCAGCCAATTGGAGCACTCCTATCAATGATTATGGCTTGGGACATACTAAAATAGCTAATCGGCGATCGACCTGAAAAGAAGGTCACCAGACTTGTTGTGGTGAAAATTCGCAGTATACTCGAGACTATTAAGTACGATGTAAATCACTGGTCAATGACATTCAGGGGAGAAATGGAATATTTTATTAATGTTAAAGAAAATGTGCAACTGTTACGATTGACATGCTTGTGTTTTATTAATTACAAATATTTGTGTTTTTTTCAGTGTGTCCCTCAAGTGCACATTTTTACAACGGTGCGATGGCCAATGTGTCACCGCTTAATTCCACAGAGTATTTGACATCAGTAGGGTGAGGTAAAACGATAGGATGTATAAACACCATCAAAACCCCAACAATATTACACATTGTATAATATTTATACTGACTAACAAACTGTTGCTCATAAAGTTGGAATATTTTTTTCAGACCCAATCTTAAAACGTATTTCTATTTGAACACCTCAGTAATCATATTAGAGTAGGTTAATGATTACATAATGAGTCCCCGCTACCCAGGTGAAGTGAATCCATGCATAATTTAGAATTACGTAACAATGCCATTTGTTGAGAGCTACAAAATGCCCGACGTCTGTTGTTTGTTCCTTTTCTCTGTTCCAAGCCTGTGTGCAAGGAGTCAATTTTTCAGAGTTGGTTGTTACCTTTACAAAAAAAAAAAAAAAATGGTACAGAGGTTTCCTAGGCTATGCCTCACCCAACGGCATTGTCAATACGCCGAAGAGTGCTAGCACTCCGACTGGAAGGGTACAAACAAGCCAAAAGCGCTGATTTCCTCGGGATATCGCAGACTATGGTCTGTAAAATCCTCAGACGTTATCGAGAAGTGGGTCATTTGAGGCCACAATAATCTTCAGGACGTTTGTGGAGAAGAGACTATGTAATCAACGTTTCCCGCCAAATTGAAAATCGGAGATTGCTCCAACGTGGTTACCGAGCAAGACGAATGACCAAATGTCCACGCCCAACCGTTCACCACAGACTTGATCAATTTCGCTGGGATAGGGAGCACAGATGATTACACCCCGGACCCTGGCGAAATGTTGTGTTTATTGACGAAAGCCGCTACATCATAAATACCTCAGACTGTAAGAATCATTCCATAAAAATGGTAAAATTTTTATTCCAACATTATGAGCAACAGTCCGTAGAGGAAAATCTGACGAGCTTCGCAAAAAACGCGAGGTAACGTTATTTTTCTTGTTAGATCTAGGTTCAACTTCCTCCAACCCACGGCAGGGGCCCGCTCCGTGATTTTCAAAAGTGCATTAAATGAAGTTGGGAAATCCCTTTTACTCATCATTGACAAATTGTACGCAACGTGAGAGATTTTTATTTTTACATTTTTTTTAATTTAATAATAATAATAATAATGAGATTTATATAGCGCCTTTTACACAAGTAGGCAAAGCCTGTTGCCAATTATTATTACGCTGCCATCAGGGAATCGTCACAATCCTTTCGCTTCACCTAGGTCGGCAGCCGGCCAAGCGCACAATCCTTCAGCACTTAGATTGTACTCTCCCCCCCCTAACAGCTACCCGAATATCGCTTGGGTCGACGAAGCAAGTGAGGTAAAGTGCCGTGCCCAAGTGCACAACACATTGGCCACAGCGGGGCTCGAACCCACAACCTTCAGATCATGAGTCGAAATTCCTATCCACTGGACCACATGTGCCCTCATTAAAGTTGCACTGACGTCCCGCCAGAGGGGGCAAACAATCTTAATTTATCCCCGGGGGGGGGGCGGCCAAGATAGCGTCGTTTTTGCCGTTCCCATAGGTTTGCACGTAATCACTAAACTTGACAAATATTCTAAAGTCGAAAATATGTTTGATATCAATATTTTTCCACTCAAAATCCGTTGAGTTGAAGATCAAACTCAGTCTAAGTATTTTTTTGGTATGAATAACGGTACAAACGGGATCCATTTTGAACGAGCTTGCTTGACCTCATGTTCAATCGCAGGGTCACCGTTATTTATAGCTGAGGACAATGTACCAAGCCCGGTACCAGGTAGCCCAGGGTAGCCCATGCACCACCGTGGAATGATTCGTTGACCTGCATGTAGCAATCCTCTCATGTGCGGTCTTTAAAACGATTTGATGATAGTTTTGCAGCACAATTATGCACCACCGTCTAAAGCAAGGCACTTTAAAAAAAACGGTCGCGGCTCCGGTACGGGATTCCCACTCGCAACTCACTGATCTATTTATAAAACGCGCACAGTGACTTCAAATTCCGGTCCACTGTTCAGGCTCGTCCAATGACTCGTGCGGCAGTTTTGCGCTATATGAAGTTGGCCGCCACCGCCTGTTTATCCCTGTAATTTCCTCCAACGAATTCTCAAATTTGTTTGGCTCAAATTTACAGCAAAATTGGTCAAAATCTTCAAATTGCTCCACATATTTGGCCAGAGGGGTCATTGTTGCCCCTATCCGGTCGTAAGCAACTGTATGGTAGTTTGGGTGTGAATAGGCCTATTTTACATTTGAAAGCGTATGCCCTGTTTTGACGTAAAACCGAATATAAAAAAGCGGCAATCCTTTACCTCTATTTTTATCTTTTATTTGGAACTCATATTTAAAAGCTCCCTTGAACAACCGTGAATTTATGAATTCCTTGCAGTGTATTACAAACTATACTTATAGTGGATCTAAACATGAAGAAAGCCAGATACCAAATGTCAAAAAGTCAACCGTATATGAATCATACGTATGCGTGAATGAATAGGTAACTTCAGAGATTCAATTTCTCGCGCTTTTTGAGTAACTCTCACAATTCTTGACCTCATTTCACGATCTCGCGGCTTTGCTACCGAAAACAGCACCAATCTAAGCTTTCTACATTTATGAATATCTTTCAAGGAGATTGTTTACCAACCCAGTGTATTGCTTCCAATTCGACACGCAAAGCATATTTGACTGACAACTTGAGCCGAGGTGCAGGACTCATGGTTACCTGGTAAACCTGAATGTATTGACTCTAACCCACAAGGCCCTACAGGAAACTATATCTCTTTTTTCAAGTCACTTGGGAAAGCCATCTCAAATGCCACTGAATTACTTATTAGAGTCTACAGATGACGTCACGTTACGTCAACGTGACATCATTAACCGGTTCTTTGTTGGCAGCGGTTATTGTTTTTTCATACCGATATGAGCGCCCATCATGTTTTGTTTAGGGCCACATCATAATTATGGTACGTGCAAGGAGGCCATTGGCGGGTCAGAATAATTTTTTGAAGTCAAAAGGAAAAATGAGTGTTTTTATGAATGGTTGAAAATTCCACAGAACTTCCACAGAAATTTTGTTTTTTTCAAATTACTAGCCATGGTGAAGAGTAATGCTATTTTTATAGAAGTGGTTCATTTTCCAGTTTCTACATGGATTTGCTTTTTTTTAATGTTTCAATAACTTCAAGTGAGTTAATCACCAAAAAGTAGATTTTTTCTCATAGACCTAGCGACTTATCTATGTGGGTCTACTTAAAAAAAATCAATACTCCTTGTCCACGTTTTTTACCATCAGAGGATGACCCAAAGGGCACTGACATGACCGAGCACAGAAATGCATAACCCAGAGAGGAGCAGAAGTTAGAGGAAGAGCAGTACACTACTAGCGGAATCTTCTGCTTAAATAGCTGTCAAATAGCATAAGCAGGTACGATATTCGATGAATATTTCAATTTCGGTTAATTTGATTCTATTTCTGAACATTCCATGAAATGTTCTGTTATTAAAAAGAAAATGTGGCCAGGAAAATACATTCTCTCGACTGTGAAGTTATTTTGCTTATATCACTAATTTCTTTATGAGGACCAATTAAACACTCGTAATGCACTTGTATTCAATACAAACATTGAATACATGTTAAACTAATGAACCGTACTCACATATTGTTTTAGCGTGCGTTCTTTGCCAGTCCCTTGCATATTCTGACGATGTCACATCGTCTATAGAGAATTCACCAAAAGCTGAGAGGGTTTAACCCTCGTCCTAACCTGAGCCATTTTTTTTTGTAACAAAATGCCGAAGGGGGGGGGGGTGGTTACCACCCCCTGTGATTCTCGTTACTGAACACCCGATTCCTGTAAATTTGGTACCAAAGGATATGTGGGCTTGGGTAGGGAGTGGTGGGTTGGGGTGTTCGTTCTTTCCATTGGTACCAAAATATTACTAATAATATCCCCTATTAGGAACGTCACCATGACGTCATATGTTGAGGAAAACTGTACGAACATACTGAATATAGGGTGGAAAATTGATATTTCGCAATTTTAGCGACTCAAACACCCTATTAAGCTTAAAATGATGTCATTATATGAAACTAGTCATTTACCATCAAGTAGTAGAGTCAAAAACCGCATGAAAATCTGATTTTCCTAACCTTTTTGGCGAAAAATTGAATTTTTCACTGTGTGTGTCTATGGAAATGGCAGTTTTGCTGACATGCAAACTTTATGTGATGTTCCTGTGTTGTGTTAGGCATGTTGGTACTTCTCTTCCGGAGGGGGGGGGGTGGTTACCACCCCCCTATCGATCACTTTGGGATCACCCACACTGTATATTACCTATAACCCCTGTGGATGTTGTTTTTTGGATTAAAAGGAGCGGAACATGACAATTGACAATTACATTAAATAATTTGGCACCAAAAAAGGGGGTTTTAGCAAGCCGGGGAAAAAACCTGAAGGGGGGTGGTACCACCCCCCCCTTCGGTAGACGAGGGTTAATCAAAAGCCAGATGTTGCATGAGATATGGTAAAGAAGGACATTCGATTCAATTGACTCTTCACGCCACATAAGTTTCACGCTTTATTCCATTGTCGTCGTGGAGCCCGGACCATGGATCCGTTTTGACCATATCTCATTTTACACCGGGACCAAAAGGTTCATCACGGTAGTCACCACTTTCGTTAATCATACGAGGACGAGAAGGATGTCAGAGATCCCTTTAGTCACCTTTGAAAATCATTTGTAAAATTGAAGGTCATTTGGAATATTTTACTTGGCCGCGAACGAGGTGTCCAGCTATTTGATGAAGAAGCTTGTATATTTAAACATTAAACTTGAACAACTACTTCTGATTAAAATTGTAGATACATTTATTGCACCACTGCATTGTTAGAAATGTTAATTAACTCACCTTTTTTTACCTGGCAGCTGGGACTCACAACAGTTAAAACGATTTTTTTATAGTTATTTGCACGTTTTGAGGACCGGCTGACAGATAAAACGGTGTTTTAAGAACATTTTTAGCAGTGTGACCTTAGGGTGGTTTGTATGAATGGTCTTGTAAAATAGCTAAGGATGTGGCTACAAGATATCATAGGTTAGAAACAGAAATGTTTTGAGAACAGTTTCCTTCATACGCAGAGGCAAATAATTCAACTGGCCAATTTCACGATTTCTAAGCTCAACCGTTGTTTGACCGATATGTAATATACCTTTGTATATCTTACAAGAGTGCTTTGAATAGATTCATAAAATCTGGCGTAAGATCAATCGGTTAGTTCCCGCCCATCCATTTTTCTAAAATTTGATAGTTGACATGTTTGGTATTGCTCGAACATCTAAGTTTGCTGTGTTTGTTAGTCTAATAAGCAGCGTAATAAGGCTGTTGGTATTAATATACTGATTGAGATAAAATTTTAGAATAATGCATTCCTAAAGCGTTTTTACACACGACAAGAAAAACAAGTTGTTTGTTATTTAGACTCGTAAAATGTCACTTTAACTGTTGTTATTTTCAACATCAGCAAGGAATTCTGAAGAATTGTCATCCGTATCGCCAAAAATCTCTCTCCCGGGACTTTTGCTACACACTTATAGGGTAACATTATATTTCTTATGTATATATCTGACAAATATCTAACACCTTGTATCATCTTGTTCTTTTCAGGTTTCACCATACGCGTTGTACCTAATGGGAAAAGGCGTTATTGTGAAACCTAAATATATCTTATTTTCCCTCTTTTTTTTTGAATAAAAGTTTCGAATTCGGGCAACTTTCCTTATAATAAGCGAGTCTGTAGATTACATGAGGGAAGTTGTTTCAGTATTTGTAAATCATTCAATAGGGTAAATATCTAACCAAAATCTGCAGTCAGTAACGGAGTCACACTTGTAGAATTGTTTGCTGTGAAAATAACTGAGCAGGGTCAATTAGCATGCGCTGGAATAAATACAATAGGCAAACGAACCCTGTCAGGAATCAGTCAGCCGCCTAGCCCCTGGTGTGCTGAAATCAGTTATCTGTGATTGCAATTATGCATTACTGGGCAATGCATGCCTTACAATCTTAGCAGTCTTATGATATTCATTTATTATTTTTTGAACATTTTTTTTAATATAAAAATGCGGGTTCAGATAGATTCGGCATGATGGCTGATACCCACATATTCATCTTTGGTTTGTTTCATGTAGACAATTTAACAGCAGATTATTTCAGACGCTTTAATGGCTTAGGCATACTGTTGTATGTAATATATTTGTTTATCAAACAGACATTTTTATCAAACAAACAAGCATTTAACATTTGTTTATCAGACATTCTATAAAAAGTAATTACTATTGTTGATATACTACGTGAATCAAAAAAAAAAAATGTGCAATGGTTGCAGATGAACTTGACCTTGATAAAATCACTGAATCATAGATTTGTTGTTGTTTTAATAAAGCAAATCTAATATACTTCCAAATGTTGAAAAAAAAATGTGAAAGAAAACGATTAAAAGATAAGCCAGATATGCCTAATTTTGTAAGCACACCTTTTTTCTTCCATTCCAATGGGATTATACAGTTAAGCAAGAATGCGTTAATGTACTATATACGGGACATAGCATTATGAAGTAATGATGACCTATGCTATTTGGTTAACTTGCTAATGAATAGCCTGATTCTCCTCATTGATCTTCAAGAAGAATTTAATGTTCACACAAAATCTCACCCAATTAATCTTGATGTGTTTGTTGTAAACGAAAAAGGTTCCAACACTACTACTGTGTAATTCCAGGTATAGATTACAAGCTATATCAATAAGGAACTAAACTCTTTGCAAGATCCTAAACAATGGGAATATCTTGTTTCTGCTCTGCAACAGGTGAATTGGTGTTTGGATTCGTCTATCAGTTGGCACATGATAAATAAATTCATTGATTAATCCGTAGTTGAAATAATCAAGAAAATATAGCATTAAGTTGACAACGGCATCATGATATGATATTGTATACATTATCACAAAAACAAGTTTTCCGTTTAATGTGTGTTAACTCCATAGGAATGGCGAAAAAAGGGTGTTTTCCAATTGGTCATATATGGCTTATTTTTTAATCGATTTCTTTCATTTTTTCAACATTTGGAAGTATATTGACGTGTTTTATAAAAACAACAACAAAAATCTATGATATAGTGAATGCATTAAGGTCAAGATCATCTTTAATCCTTGCACAAATTTTCGATTCACGTAGTATTTAGTAAAAGAAGGAAGGGTACCAACAACCGCATGGAAAATACAACACGTTGTAAAATAATTAAGTTGCGTCCGTGTAACTGTTTTTTTATATCAGCCAACACATTGCAGAACAGATGAACCAAGTCTAATGATGCATGCTGAAACTTCGTCTGTTTAAATGGACGCGTGTACTAAATTGTTTTCATTTCACCAAGTTCCTTATATTTGAAAAGATGATGATGTATAAAATAGCCTGCTTTGAGGGCACGCAAGCAGCGTAGAATGCCAGCTTTACGTATTAGTGTAATGCTTATGGTAATAGAAATAACCACTACTAATTTAATAATAATACGCCGAAAGACTTAAATGATAATGTGATAAAGATTTCTGTACCCTACATGTAGCCTGAAAGACGACCTCGTTATCAAGCGTTTTGTATTACTAATTATTTATCCTTTGTCAAGAGTTTTCCATATGTACCTCCCCTTCATCTTTTACATGCAACATAAAATTTAATTATTTTACTTTTTTAAAATTTGCTCATTATGATTATGTTTGGTTTTGAATCAATAAATTTTGTATCATGTAAATATATATGAGGGGGTACATATGGAACTCTTTCCATTACTTTATTCGTGTTTTACTAGTTTAGTTTTAAAGTAGTGCATAAATAATCTTCAGTCCGTCAAACGTGTTGCATATTTCGAATGAATTGTAGGTCGACTAATGCATTCCATCGAATATTTTACCAGGTTTCCTCTATAAAATCTCCAGCGGCTCATAATGGTATACGCTTCAGGAAATCTGAAAGTTCTCTTCCAAAATATTCATTAAGTTTATAAAGATTTTTTTAAACTCTCATCGAAGAAATGTGCTTAAGTGGCTCTTAATGAAATAGAAAAAATGACAATAGAGGCAACTGGCGCATTAGGGTCACGGAATGTCGATCGCGAAACAATTCAGTCAATTTCCGTGTTACCATAAAGAATCAAATTTAAAATGTAAATTTCGACCGCCACTTGTTCAAAAGCGAGCAAAGCGGAAATGTGGAAATATCACTTGACTTACACAGGAGTACTTATCTAAATTTAAGCACTAATTACTACCTGAAGCTGAAATTGAAATAGGTTGTTACAGAACGACACAGTATGTGATCTAAGCACTAGTATCTGATCTTACTGGCCCCCAGATAGTTTCTTCTGACTCTATGTGTTGTCGTTAAACACCTAATAAAGTTACGTTTCTGCTTGTTGAGTTACTTGATACCCATTAAAGCAACAAACTTAATCTATTCAGTAGTCAACGAAAGCAGACACCAAAGACACACACAAATGAGAAGTCCCTTCATGGTAATGCGTAACTCAATATAAAGTTCGGGAAAGTAGGGTTCTTGGATTTCCTCGAGGTAAATTGCCAAAACATTTTAGTTCAGAATGGGTTATTTTACAACATCATTGGTACTTTTACAGATCCGAGATAGATTAAAACATCCGCGTGGGAACTCTTTTATTATAAGACCCGCCAGGAATGACATTAAAACCGATTCACAATCACGTGCAAATGCACTGAGAGGTCTCGTTTACAAGCTACGGTAAAGTTAAGTTACCTATTGAAAAAAAAACTTCTTCCTACAGTGCATAGATTCTTTCGAGGATTTGAGTAAAAAAATATGAGAATAGTAGATTATCAATCGCAAAGTACAGTGTGTCTCAAAAAGAATTGTGCTGTGATTCTCATGGCTTGCGCCCTCTTTGGGATCACTCAACCGTGATTTTTTTGTTGTCAGCATATAGCCTTGTCAATTATCTTCTTATCTTGCAAAAATTAGAAACTTCCATCAACACATTATGCAAATATCAGCAGTTATGCAAGATCATTCCGTTTCAACTTCCACTGTCAATGAGATTCACACAGTTAAGGAGTGAGGGAATAAAACTTGGGCTGAGCATTTAGCCTATAGGTCTCTAACCATAAATTGTACAGAACATCAACTAAAGTATACAATTCTGCAAACAATTCTGTGTACTTTCTTTAACAAAATGGAAGCATTCTATAATTAATGTCGATATAACCTTTCATGACCCCAATTTCACCTAAGCGATCCCTGTACCACTTAATTTATCCTTCAGAATGCCCATCATGCTTTTCTGTGTAAGCCATAGAGTGTAAGGAATCTCAAGTACTCGCATGTTCGCCTTCCCCTTAGGTTGTAGTTGCTGCTACAATTTGCGTGGAAATGGTCCACTTTTTTGCTGGTTTCTTCTAAAAATGTCTAAAATTTAAACTAGTTTAGATGATATTTGACAAACGTTTCTTCTGGTGATCGAACGTGTTCGAAAAGCCGAAAGAGACAATGGGAGGGGCGTAAGTCCACTTCTACGCAAAAATATGCGCAAGCGGAGACCATTGGCTCCGAAAATCTCCACTTCTTTCAATGTTTCACACCCCCAATTGAATTCTGCGTATGGGCATGTAGGATGGATCAACTATAACACTGCTCCAATTTTACTGAAAGGCATACCAAATAGTCTATCTTGTCGGAATGACCCTCTGTACACAGTTTATGCAATATACGATTTATGGCTAGAGAGGTATTGGCTGTATGCTCAGCCCAAGTTTTCTCCCTTTACTCCTTAACTGTGTAAATCCCATTGGCAGAATTTGAAACGGCATTAGCTTGCATGAATGCCATTATTTGCATAAGTTGTTGATGGAAGTTTCTAATTTTTGCAGGATAAGAGGATAATTGACTAATCTATATGCTGACAGCAAAAAAATTACGGTTGAGTGATCCCAAAGAGGGCGCAAGTCATGCGAATCACATCACAATTTTTTTTAGACACACTGTATTGATGATCATACGAGGAAAACTCCAAACCGGTACTTGCAGAGTTTTAACCATACATTTCATTCACATACTTGGCAGGTTGAACAAAGCCTAGCTTATAATAGCGATCAGATGCGATTGCACGTAATCTCTTGCAGGGAATATTAAATCATTGTCATTTGAAAGCAAAGTAACAAAACATGGTATTCGATAAGGATATACGTTATCCCTTGCTGCAAACAAAATCCGTCAGGCTTAAGGATTGTATACATTGAGATTGATAAATTCCGCAAAATCTCGTCCAATCAAATTTGGTGTGTAAGCAGCGTACTTGCTGCAATAATATAACAGAAATTCTACGAAATACTAGCAAACTTTCATCAATTTTTCAATCCTCATCCTTCCTCTAGGCTCGGGATGTTGTGGCATATTTGATAAATGCACAAAGGAAAAATAGCAATTTTACGGTGGCCAACAGTTATCAACAGTATAAGACAAAAGAAACTTTCATTCCTGGAGGACAAAAGACATTACGAAGAGTATATAATGATCTGAAACAGATTTCCTCTTCTATGTAAATAATTGCTCTTGTAAAATGAAAAGCTAGCAGAGAAAATCACTGTTATTGATTTACTAACAGTTCATCCATTTAGAAGCGTAAAGGTTAATGACAACATTTGATTTTAGGCATTACTTCAATCTCGGTCATTCACTTTGAGTCGTAAACAGAGGATATGAATCATGCGACAAACCACAGGAGGCGGTAACATCTGAATATTCATGTTTCCTTGACGTTGGTGATCATAGAACTTATATTAGGTTGCCCTGTCGATGAATTCGGGTGGGGTTTGTTTTCCTATAGGAAAAGCAATATATGCATTAATGTACATGTCAAGTAGCATTGGGCCTGAAAGATTAAGAGCTTGGGCTTAGAGTAAACACTGTGGCACAACGCCGTCTTGTTTTAAACTTAAGCAAATACGCTTCATATGAAGAATATCAATAAAAGCTTAGCTATTTATCCTCTGTTTCTTGATTTTAAATCCCTTTGGCATGTTATTGCAATACAGCGTGCTTCAGGCATGCTATTGAAATCCGTATGTGTTTTCTAATGCGGTAAGAGACAAATTATGCGCACTATTGTACTGATAAATTACCTTTGGGAATAAAACATTTAGACAACTAGAACAAACACTATTATCGCCTATCGTCTTCTTATTTTACCTTAATGAAATTTAGCTATTTACCAACGCTTCTTTTGTCAGACGTTTACATTAACAAGCTATCGAATCTACAGATTCTTAATTGAAAAACATTCTGAAGAAATTTTAGATTTCAATGTCTGCGATGAACTTCAAATAATACTGACAATGTCGTCTCACTTATTATTGGCACAGACAGATTTAATCAAATTTCTTGTTTACGTGAATATTTTAGATAAAGGTGAAGGACACAAAATAACAGCATCGTTGTTGAAAATTACTTGAAATGGAAGGACACAAATAAGAACATCGTTGCTGAAAATGAGTTGAATATTTTTTTGTGTATTTCAACGAATTCAGATAAATTTATGCAGGATGTTAACTACACTATTATCTCGCTTATGCAAAAGCCTTCTGAGAAAATTTGGATCGAAGGTTTGAAGATGATTTCCCGGATATCAACCTGAGGTAAAAATTTAAGAATACCAAACCTGACCTAAAAGTTGTGTACGGATCTGTCACTCAAAGAGTAAAATGTATTTTATATTTTAGTATGATCGAAGCAAGCATTTGCACCTGATCAAAAAACCTGATTTTCTTGTAATTTTAACCAAGGATGACGTTGAACTTTATTAGAGCTGTAGTAAGGTTGTAACCTAGATAAACTATATCTTTTTAATCCTTATAAAGAGACAAATACACTGTGTACATTTAAACGCAATTTGACGTTATTTAAATTTACCCCTGTACTGTAATCCTGTAGATACTATAACCTGTATATTGCATCGTTTCTTTGTTGGCCATACAACACGGATTCCGAATTGTCAAATCAATTCCAATGCTTGTCAGAAAACTTTACGTTTGAGTACGTTGTACACAACTACGCTGAGAAGTTTAACGACTTGAGAGCATGCAAATGATTTGTAGGTAAAACCGCGTATACTTGTTTTGACAAATCAATGAATGCGCGCTGCTACATTGCAACGTCGAGTGCGTCACGCAATTTTACCACTTTAGCAAAATTGTGACTTAAAAATGTTGGGAAATAATTATTATAAGCACATCCACCTCCACAAACTTAATCAGCCTTTTATTATTAATACTTACCATAGATGATTCCTTAATTGCACTTAAACTCTCCACGTGTATTCCTATATTAACATAAACAGGTGGCCCTGAAAGATAAAATGGGAGTATTAAATCATTAAAAATAGTTCTTGAGTACAAATTGATATTATGAAGTAAGTCGATCGTAGTACTTTCGATCGTAATGCTCTCCCGAACCTAATAAATCGTGTCAGATTGGTTGCATTTTTTGTCTTAGCAGCAATCATGTATTATACCTTTCCTTGGATTGTACGTACTACTTTACGGAATGATCAAACTAATAAAGGACACATAAAATAAATATATTGCGCATTTACAAGTTATATTCTAATATACAAGAATAGTAAGCCGTATGAACAAGCGTGGCGACTGTATTATATATCTAAAGGGGAACTGACCCGCTTTAAGTCTATATTTTTTTTTCATCTTGATGAACTTAACCCCAAAACCCTATCTGTAAAGTTTCGCGCCGATATTTCAACCCGTTTTGAAGTGAGAGCTAAAACTTGATTTTTGTTCTGTGTAAAAGTAATATTGGTCGACAAAAATGGGCCATATTTTCGCTCATAACTTCTAAAACAAACATCCTTTAGCCCTAAGATTTCACATGCTGCGAAAAAAATTAAAAATATTAGCTTTCTTCTGATACCAAAATGTTGACCACTTCCGTTAAAATCTGGGGTCCCTGGGGCCGAGGCTATTAGCCATCGGACCATGGACCTTTAGTTACTCTATGTTAATCCAGGCAATTTCCTGGTTTCAGAAGTTAGATTGTATTATCCGCTCTCTCTTCTTTCTCTCTCTCTATGTTGTACGTGCGCAGGTTTAACAACCTTTTCTATGCTTTTAATAATCGATAATGTATTCAAGACGTAAAAAGGGAACTCTAATCAGCAATGCTATTGTTACCCAACGTTTTCGATAACTTATTATTTATTTACTAAGCATTCGAATATTCATGCAAACATAACGATCACCTCAGACCTTCTCTGGGTATTCTGTCAATGTATGTCAGTAAAATATGTTGTTTTTAAACTTAGAATAGCATTGACACCATCCTGTCCTTTGAGATATAATGATTCCGCTCCATGACCTATGTAAACATGTATTCAGCAAACTTTCTTGCGTATGACAGATGGTTCGAGAGAGGAGAGGGAAGGTGGACGCGAGGATGGGACAAAGTGACAACAAACCCTTTAAGGAGGATACCACGGGCTCTTGGGGGAAAAAAATAGCAAGGGTAAAGGGAAATTGGTTGAACGGGAATGCAAAGGAAATAAAAGACCCAAGGTACGAGTAAGGTGCAGAAGGTCGAGGCGTGCAAAGAAGTAGGTGACTGACAGTGTAAAAGTGAGTATGCGACACAATTTTATGGCTTCTGCTCTGAAAATGATAGATAAGGCGGTGTGTGTAGTATACGAATCTGCCGGGGCCAACCTGGGCATCCGTGAGCTTTTTGAGAAATCCAAGATGGGCGTCGCCATAAATGATTAATTTTCTTATTCAAAACCTATTTATCAAAAATTATGGAGTTTACTAGATATACTATAGGACACAATGAACAAATGCATGGCACAAAGACCCTTTGCTCTTTAGTCAATTGAGGAATCTTTGGACACTGATGAACTAATAAGCATGCTACTACACATGCTTTTTGCTGGGCTAGAACTATGACAAGCAAATCCTGCAAAAATTCAAATCATAATGGCTTCCATTTTGAATTTGGAGTAGTACATTGGAGTAATATCCAAATTCAAAAATGGAAGCCAAATCTAATAATTTTAAAATATGCCATATAACAGGGGCAAATACCTGCGATAAAAAATAAAAATGAAGTACTTGAGAGTATGTTGTTAGACACAATAAAATGATTTCTGATACGTTAAAGTGGTAACATTGACCGTAAATTAATGATTGGCAGGCAAAAACGGAATATACTTCAAAAAGTCACTGACACAATGTCTAAATATTACCTTCAAGTATAAAAGTATTGTGTCAATGAACAATTAGAAAACATCTAGAAATGTACCATGCTCAAACAAAGTGATTAACAGGTAACTCCGGAAAAATAAAAAATGGGTCAAATTATAAATTGAGTGCAATATATGTGAAAAAATGTAATTCCGATGGTATTTTGACAACTTTGCAATATATTAGTTTATTTCGATTTTGGCTTTAAAACAAATTGAAATGGTGTTGTTACATGGTTAGGTACATTTCTAATGTCATTGACACATGATTCGATTTTAAGGCTGTAATACTTATAAATTTGTGCCAAGTATTTTTGAAGATGTTCCCGTTTTGGATGACATATGTGATGGGCACGTAATGTTACAATTTTAAAAGTATCAGAAATACATTTAATTGTGTCTAGCAACATATTAACCTAAGTACTTTTTGTCTTATTTTATCACAGGTATTTGATGCTGCCTATAGGCATATTTAAAATTTTGGATTTGGCTCCATTTGGGAATTTGAAGTTATGAATAATGTAAAAGTGCCATACACTTGTTATTTGGATCATATAGTATCTCTAGTAACTCCATTAGTTTGATAATATAGGGTTGTTGAATAGATAATGATCATTTATGGCGACGCCATCTGGAGTCATCAAAATGCTCAAGGATGCCAGGTGGCACCCGGCCAGATTCTTATTCTACACACCCGAATCTATCATTTTCAGCAAAAAATGTGTCCTACTCAAACTTTTACGGTCAATGTAAACGGTTCTACCTGGACGAGTTGTTTCCGTATACATACACAATATCGTGGTTCCCTCGACAATTTATATATAGTAGGGTTGAAGATCAGAAATCAATTCTGAAGTTTGGCGGAAGAAGGTTTGAAGATGTTTTCTATAGTTTGAAGGGTGCTGAATCAGAAATTTTTGCGTCCAACCTGGGACCATGTGGGGAACTTTGTAAAATAAGGGGGTAAATTAGTACAGGGTTAAATTTGAAATCAGTCAAATTGTGTTTAAATGTGTACACAGTGTATTTGTCTAATTATAAGGATTAAAAAAAGTATAGGTTGAGATAGGTTCCGACCTTGTCGTTAAGAGTACAGCCCATAAGGTTACAAGGTCATCATGGGGGTAAACCTTTCCAGTGCTCCGATTTGTTGAAAATGGTGTCAAATTGTTCATCTTGCCTTATTTGCAATGCTGGCATTGGTTTCGTAATATTAAAACAGGGGGCAAATGTAACAAGGGTCTGCATGGTCTAGGGGAGCACCAGGGAACCTGACCTCAAATTGTACACAGAGCGTCACCCAAAGAATTGAAATTAATTTCTCTTCAGTGTGGCCAGAGCAATAATTTGACAACGGTTTCAACAAAATTGAGCATTGGACTTTTTTGCCCCAGAATGACTTTGACCTTATCAGGGCTGTAAGTCCATGGAACTAAAGGTCGGAAACCTATAAAACCTTTATACTTTTTTTAATCCCGTATAATGAGACAAATACATTGAGGTACATTAAAACACAATTTGACTTGATTTCAAATTACCCCTGTAATAAATGTCCCCCCTATTTACCAAAGTTCCCCACATTTCCCAGAGGTGGACCCAAAAATTCTGATTCAGCACCCTTCAAACTATTAGAAAAACATCTTCAAACCTCTTCCCCAAACTTCTGGAATGGGATTTGATTTATAACCCTAACTAATAGTATGGTTAGAGGACCAGGTGGAACCCGTCGTCTGTGGCGCAACAAAGTGTTAAAATGACACCATATCGTAAACTTGATTTTTTTTATCTTTTTTGGTGGTCATGTTATTTTCGTTTCGGTTGTTCGTTTGGAGTTTCAACACCATGTATTTTTGTATTTTTTTATTGCGTTATGTTTGTCTCTTTGTATTTTCATTACCGACTGGGTAAAGACTTTGTGTAGATGTCGAAAGATTGGCAGATGGTCATGTTGTATTTGATATACTTGATCAATCCATGTTCAATACTGCTTCGCTTCGTGCGCCTCCTTCTCATTGGAATAAGTATCGTTTGTCGACTCTTTGGACACTTCTTATAGTGTCGCTACGTCTCAAAATGTATAATTTATGAACACACTCATCAACTATTAGTATAGTAAATCACAAGCCATTCAAGTCTACTTAACGACAACCCCCACTTTGTAGGGTCCCTTCTATATATTAACAATACTCCACCATTGATGGTCAAAAATTGACCTCTGGTGACCATAAATTCTCTGATAGTTGCAGGAGATTCTAAATGTGTAATCCAGCTCTTCAATTTCAACAGGTATTTATATGGCGAGGCACAAGATGCCCTTGGCGGGGCACTTCTGAGTTTAGGGTTAACCTGATTATGAGGGTGAAATGATGATATCTATTAAAACAATTACTGAAATCCGTCTTTTGTTAAGTCAAATATCGGCGATTATGAAGTTTGCGAGCCTATTATGTCATTATGGAGTAGTGTTTGTGCTTTTGTGGCTTCGGAAATATTTGTACTTCATTGGTATCAATAAAAGGAGGGGAGAAAGAGACAGAGAGAGAGAGAGAGAGAGAGACCCATAAACTACGCAGTCATTCAAAATGCATCAATTGACATTTTATTTAGGGGGAATTGCAACAAAAAACAGATTAGAACGATGTCTTATCTAAAGAAGGATTTTGCAACATAATGAAAACATATAAGGGGTATAGGCTTGAAACATTTAGTGTATGGAATAGTTATTTTCATTATTAAAAACCAGAAATACATTGAATACTTTTTTAGTATAACATTGAGCATGTTTCCCGTTGTTGGTAGTAAGTTTCGAACGGTCTTTCGTATAGTAAATTCCAATGTGAAAACCAAACAATAAAGGAATGTGCATGCCGTATTTTCCAAATTTGAAAATGATTTTTATGTGATATGTACGCACATATACGTCCTGTTAGTGTAAATACAGTGCTTAGTATTTGGGGTGACAGGCCTTTTAAAAACGACGCCCAATGCGGTTCTCATATGTATGAACACTGCGTACCTCAATGGTTGTCCTTTGGATAGACCACAAGTTGTTGACCAGGTAGGAGTAAAGCTATTGAGGAGGAGATTTATAAAGGCATTCACCATATTGTGAGGAGGACGTTGCGGGGGACATGCATAACATGCATGCATAACATCAGATCTTTATTGCTTGAATGCGTCAGAAATAACAACTACATAGTTTTCTAAGGGGAGTTTTCGACCTTAAGTGATCTCTTTCATCTGCACTGAAACATGCACGTCACATTTTATTTCCAATGGGTGTCTTACGACATGTAAAAAAATGACCCATAACGTAAAAGTGTACTGGGACAAAATATTCAACAGGATACGAAACACTGCAATACCTTGGTGTTATTCGTGTTCAATTCGTGTTCACGTACAATCTCTGTATCGGTTACTTTATTATCTAGAATTAACCAATACTAATAAAACAACGTATTGTACAATGTGTGTTATTTGCTACTTTAATTAATGGTAGTGTAACTCATTTATTTCTGCTTTAATTTCATCTGAATGACGTGTTGATGCACATAAAGGTTTAAAAATACGGAAACACATGTTTAGAAATTCCTCAGAATGTAACTGGATTGGATAAAAGTTTGTAAGCTATTTTTAATGATTGCAAATGCGAGACTGTGTATAAAACCTTCCTATTATTTTAAAGTGAGGTTAAACTAACAAGCGGTAACTATTATTAAAATATAAAGCCATAGTTTATCAACGTTTCCTTTATTCAATGCAAATCAGAATGCATTACCGCAAGACTGGGTTCTGCAGGTAATGTAAAGGCACATTTCGTTATCCTAGCATCTCATTTTTGACATATATATGACCGAGAAAAGGTTATTTCTATTTTTTTCAGTTGGTTTTGACAGTTAGTTTTGATGTTATGCGCAAAATCGCAAATGCTTATCACGCTGCCCCATAGGTGACTGTGTTGTAATTTCTGTCCGTTTACGGGCAGAAAATACAAAAATTACGAATTTATTCAAGAGCAGATTGAATTGTCACATAGGATCAAGAACACATACTATACTTAGGTTCTTAACGGTTCAGAACATATACACATTTCAACTTTTTTTTTAAGTAGTCTGGGACGCGCTGTTGATCACAAAACGCTCCATTTTAATTAATGGTGTTTTTTTTCTTCGAAATCCTTTGAACTAGTATAGTAACTCAACGACTGCTGGCATTTAGGCAATGAATGGGTTTTGAAATGATTCATTTTTATACCTGAATTGTCGATATAGCTAGAATGGACAGATTTATTGTACGAAGACATTCTCGAATGGCTGGTCTATTTTAATTTAAATAAACCTGCCAGCCTCATTTGTTATTGCATTCAAGTCATTGAACTACTTAATTCAACCGAAACAACAATAAGTTTACCTTTTCAACCTCGTACACCTCTGATTTTTGCCATAGAAATTGTCATCATCAATCATCAATCAATCAATCAATCAATCATCACTCAACCTTTTATAAGTATAAGGTGTAGAAGCGGTTCAAAACCTCATGGCGATTTACTCCGGTGTCCGCCTCGGTTCGTTTAGGTTGAGCTGGTTTCATATGTTCTAAACATGAAATTCTTAGTCGATTATAATGGGGTGACATGTGAACGTCAACGTTGGGTAACGAATCAGCCACTGCCCGACAGTGTGTGTGCACATGCTGGGCTTGTGCTTTTAAATTCGCCCTCAGTCAGTAATTATAAGGCTTGAATGCTGTACGGTAGATTCAAATTCGTCCGCAACCTTTAGCATTGAGTAGAACTGGTACTAATGTGGAAGCCTTGAGGTCACATCATCATCTACAGAACAAAGACCCTTCTAAATGTTTAGCACTTTCATGACGTCAACTTATAGATTTTCAGCTCTGTTCTTCTGCATTTCATAGATTTTTTTTTTTTTATGAACAACATAGTAATATTATCGCTATAATGATGCGATGGACGAATGAGTGAATTACACAATCATCGGCGCTGACGTCAGTGGCGTAAATTTCTGTTTTACATGGGGGGGGTGGGGTTGATGAAAATTTATGAATAAATGGGGTTTGCTGAAAAGATCCAATTACTAGCACATGTCGCCGCTATCGCTGTTAAAATTTTTGGCCATGTTAGAAGCTAAACTCATTAATTATTGTCATTGAAAACCAAATGCGCGCGAATCGGCGAGAAATGTCCTATTTTAAACTATTATGCCCATATTTTTGTCATTGGCCTTTGACTTCAAAGCAAAGCACAAAGGAGGGTGTTTTTACGCTAAACAACAATATTAAGTTTCACTAGTGTAGAGGACAAGAATTACCATTGATGAATAGATCTCAGGACTATCACACCTACTGTCCCGTAACGCCCATGAATCACATCTGATGTGCTGAAATCCCATTCGAGCAAATCACCATCCCCGATTCACTTTTGATTTCCTTTCATATCTGCAATTTGCATGACTCAGCGCACACAAAGACCTGGTTTGTTAACATCAATGTCGAGAATAACGATGTCACGTTGTTGGTTATGAGACACAATTACACAGAACATTGCAATCCGCCGAGACTTGTACAGACAATCCACCGCGAAATAGATGCTTTAGGTGGAATAATTATCAACCAAATTGAAGTTGAGATATACCCACCTGCTTGTTATGCAGTCCATGGAATATTGCGACAAGCCGGTATATGGTTTTAAATAAGTTGGCTGTTGGCAATCGGTTTAATGTTATTCATTATATCTCGACATCATTCCAAACTGTATAAACACATTTACTTCTTGGGCTAATTTAGTCTCTCTGAAACTCTTTTCATTACCTTTAAAGGGGTTTATCAATGGAATTCCAAATTTACCATGTGTTAAATATCTTTAATCATGGGTCTTCTTCTCTACGAATGATATCAACATACAATAGTTTTTTCAAAATGTGTGATGTAAGCGCAAGTCCATTAATTTCGTCTTTTTTGCCTAATTTTTGCGCGTGTTTTGAAAACAATGTCAGTTTCATTTCCTTATTACGACGCTGCCCCATATGTGACTGGTTGTAATATTTCTTGTCGTTATTTAACTACGGGCAGAAAATTACGAATTTATTTCAATAAAGAGCAGATTGAATTGTCACATAGGGTCAAGAACCCATACTAATACTTAGGTTTATTAGGTGGGACATGGCTGTTGCTTTATAGAGCGATCAATTAGTTTTTTAAATTTTCTGAATTGAATATTCAAAACTTTCAGGAGTAGTTTTACTTTTATTTGTGAAAATAGGACATTTTTTTTTCAAATGTTATGGTTGATTCGGAGTTATACATGCATCACACAGAGAAAGAACGAATTTCTTATGTTTCGTATTTTGTTTTTTCAAGCAGCTACATACCTCTTGTTTTCATTGTTGTTCAAGCACTAATATTTAAAGAGAATTACAAAAATACATTAATTTTGGGGTAAGAGTGACCATTTTACAGATGGTTTTAATTTTTAAAAAAATTATTATTAATAGAATTGATACATTTAGAATGAAACAACAAATGCAATAATCATTAATTTAATATTGATTAATTAACAATTAAAACCGCTTTCTGGACCTTTATTGGCCCCCACTTACTAAAAAAACGTTACCGCTGACTTCAGGTACATTGTTTTTGTATGCCACCACAACAAAAATGGCGAGAGAAGTTTGAACGGCAATGCGGAATATGATTTTGTAATCGCTCTTCAAAGCTCACAATCCTGGCCATAGTAATTGTTTAAGAAACAAACGATGGTTAAAAAAACTTTCTTTTTTTGAGATAAATGGGTGGGGGGGGGGCAAATTGTTCTTTTGAATTTCCTGATTTCTGGTGCCGTGTCCTTTGACCCCTGCTAATTAGCCTCCCGGAGGTCGATATGATCCGAGACAAATTTATTTATGAAAGGCTCATCATACTGACATTTTGGTATAGTCACTTGCTTTTATTCAAAGAAACTCTGTGCTGTGATGCCATAATCATAAATATTGTATGAAAATGACGCCCCATGGGGGGGGGGGGTTTCCCCCCTTAACGGTTCAGAACATATTACAATCTCATTTAAAAAAAAGAAGATCCGGGGACGAGGCTGTTGTCACAAAACTCTCCATTAATATCTGTTTTTTTTCTTCGAAAGCCTTGAAATTCTCTAGTACTCAACGACTGCCTGCATTTAGTCATGAATGTTTTGAAACGATTCTTGTTATACCCTGAAATTGTCGATTAAGATAAATATGGCCAGATTTCCCGTGTACTAAACATCTCGGATATCACAATCAATCCAATCATCTCAGTTATACGTATGCTGTAAGAAGCTGCTTCAAAACCAGGCCGTTCATTCGCGGGTGTCCGCCCGGTTCTTTTTAGGTTGGAGCCGGTGTGGTAGGAGATATAGTCCCCGGGCTCACAGTTCCGGGAACAATGGTGAGCATAGGGCAATCATTCAGTTTACTCTTCACTCAACATTAGTTTCGCGCTTTATCCCGTTATCGTTAATGGAGCCCGGACTATGATTACCTGCCCGACTATTATTTGCTTTCATGGTTTCATATGTTCTCAACACTGAAAATCTTGTAGATTCATAGATAAGGTGACATGTGACGTCAACGTTGGTCACGACTAACCACTGCCCGACATTATGTGTGTGCACATGCTGGGCTTGTGCTTTTAAAATTCGCGCTCAGTCAGTTACGACCTTTAGAAAACCGGGCTTATGCAGATGCAGATGTTGTGATGCAGTGAGCGCGCCCATGCCCAGCTGCTATTCATGAATGTGACTGATATCGATCGAGTGGACTTTTAATTCATGCGGTCACATTTTCGAACACAGTTTGGCATGGGCGCGCTCACTGCATCACCGCATCTACATCTGCATAAGCCCCGTTTTCTAAAGGTCCTAAGTATTATAAGGCTGATGAATGCTGTAGCTGTACAGGGTGTCCACAAAAAGGGTGCAAGGTAAAAGCACCCTCGTTGGAGGTGAAAAATATAAAATGATGATGTGATATTTGCATCATGTCTTTAATGAAATCCTGGCTTTTGAATACCGTTTACAGCCTCCGATTTGGTTGTTGCAATCCAGAGATATGGCTCATAATCTAAGAAAGGGTGAGATTTCAATTGTGCCACTTTTCACAGAACGGGATAACTTAACACAATCGAATTATGCATATTGATGGAACACGTTATTGATTCGAAAGAATTCATCCACGACACAATTATAATGCTTGATGTTTTTCTTATTCGACTCAAATCAAGCCTAGCGATGTTGTTGAAGGTACTTTCGAGTTTTGGGAATGTTTGTACACGGGTTTGTTCTCGCTGTTATTGTTGAATCCTCCTGAATGGCTTGCCGAACTTGATCGATGTTCAGCTGGAATCTCCCACTTCTGAGTCTTCCTGAATGTCCCTTCAGATTATTGTGGTAGCATGAGTTAAAAGTGCAACGAGAGATTTCGAAGCACCCAAATATTAAAAAAAGGTGGTTTTGATTTGCTTATATTTCAATGTAAAACATAGGCTGAATTTCGTATTTGCTCCTATAGGAAATTAGAAATTTAAATTGTTTGTACCAAAGAAACATTTCTCAGCTTAATCCTTTCAGATGGGGATATTTTTGATGGAAAGCTTTACATCAGGGCAAAAATCAGTACTTTTGATTTTTTTTTATGTGAAATCTCTCGAAATATTACATCCCCATTTTATTTTGTTTTCACCTCCAACGAGGGCGCTTTTGCCTTGCACCATTTTTTGTGGACACCCTGCATATGCATATTCGTCGCACCTCTAACATGTGAGTAGACCTGGTGCTAATTTGTAAACCTTGAGGTCACATCATCTATAGAAAAGACTCATGCTATGTTTATCACTTTCAATGACTTTGTATCTTATATGAATTTTCAGCTCTGTTCTTCTCATTTAATATGGTTTTTATGAACAACAATAGTAAAATTATCGCTACATGATGCGATGGACGAAATGTGTGAAGTCTACAGTCATCGTTGCTGAGCGTTAAAAAAAAAACAACAACACCTATACGTGTGTTTGAACTTTGGAAGTAAAAAGCTCATGTGTGTTAACAGTGGGCCCAGTTTCAAAACATCATTGTGCAAAATGAGAGTTCTCCTCAAAAATTTCTGGAAAAAAATCAGAAAGCAAGGTAAACGTTGACAAAATCTCTTCTCAAAATTAATTGCCTTGCTTTAAAGAACTTTAACTTCATAGTAAAGACATAAGACGTTTTGATATTGGCAGTAATTTTTCATATATGAGGTTTTGAAAAAGGGGCCCAATTTTGTCATTGGCCTTTGATTGCAAAGGTCAAAGCACAAAGGAGGTGTTTTTACGCTAAACAACAATATTAAGTTTCACTAGTGTAGAGACAAAAATTACAATTGCTGAATATGATCTCAGAACTATCACACATACTGCCACGTAACGCTTTAGACAGAGGCCCGCGAATTACATGTGCGGAACTCCCATTCGAGCAAATAAGAACCCATCCCCGATTTCACTTTGATTTCTTCATACCGCAATTGCATGAACTCAGCGCACACAAAGACCTGGTGTTGTTAACATCAATGTCGAGAATAACGATGTCACGTTGTTGTTATTAGACACAATTACACAGAAAACATGTGCAATCCGTCGAGACTTGTACAGGACAATCCGCGAAATATATGCTTAGGTGGCATAAGTATCAACAAAATTGAAGTTGAGATTTATTACCACATGCCTGTTATGCAGTCCATGGATATTGCGACAAGCCGGTATATGGTTTTTTCTTAAGAAGTTGGCTGTGGACCATCATCCAAACTGTAACAACAATTTATCTTGGGCAAAATTAGCCTCTCTGAAACTATTCATTTACTTGAAAGGGAATCCCAAGGTTACATGTGTTGTTAAATATATGTAATCTGGGTCTTCTAGAATAGATACAACATACAATAAGTTTTCAAAAATGTTTGATGTTGTAAGCGCAAGGCTCATTTGAATTGTCCGTATTTTGCCCAATTTTCAAGTGTTTAGAAAAAACAAATGTTTGCCCCTAGTTACAACCGCCGCCCGAAATAACAATTCATTTTTATTACTGATATTGGGGTTGTCTATGACCCTTCACACGTGTGCGTTGTAAAATTTCGTGCAAAAAAAAATTCCTCGGGAAAGGGGTTGATATGGACCCTCCCTTGGGCACTAATGGAGGGCAACCCTTGATGCATAACCCCCGCAGCCGGGCGCAAGTGGCTGTAAGCCTGCTTAAAAACTAAAAACGGGATCCGTCTGCCTTCTTTTACAGTCCAGGGAAGGGATTTAGCCCGGCTGACTATGTTTTCAGTTTTGTAGAATTATGGACCCATCTCTTTCACATTCAGGCGGGGGGGGAAAATTGAATATTAGTTATTAAAGGAACATATACAGATGTGAATCTTAAAAAGGAAAATTTATATGGGAATAACAAGCCAAGTTTGGAATAAAAATAAAGATTTGTAAAAAAAATAAAAAAAATTATTGATTTATTATTTTGCTTCGGGGGCCCATTCACGCGTTAAAATATAAAAATGACGTACGTTATCCCTACCTTGATAAAAAAAACAACCAATGTCGTCATAGTACGTCGGTTTTTAATCAGTATGGGAAAAGGTAAATTTTGTTAATGTTTAACATAAAACGGGTGTCTTTTGGAAAAAAAATAATAGCCTTTGGGCAGAGGTCATGACATGGGACCTTGATTTAACATAGTCGGATTAGATCTATCGGTCGACGCCCCGAGAGCAACTGATATCTGATACCGGACACGTGACCTGGTACCTGACACGTGACAACCCAAACTATTCATCTCGTTACGTTTATAACACAATACGGCAAAGCAGCAAGCATTCGGTATCTCCGTTTCACAGCGACAGCAAGATGTGCGAGTCTATTACATGTGGTCGGTAGTAAAGATAGTGTCAATGCATTGAAAGGCGTAATAGTATAGTAAAGACTTGTTAAATGCAGTTTTCAAGTCATAGGGTGGTACTTTTCAATGAGGGGTGGTACTTACCAGCATAGGGGTAAGCTAAATCTTAAAGTGTTTTTTCAACCATTTTCAAAATCAAATCAATGGCAAAATAATGCTCCTTCGTGATAGCCATGAAACAGTAATATAGCTTAGTGTCATGTCACGCATGATTTGAAAACATTTAACATCAATGATAAGCATATACTGCCTCGTGACCACCATCACATGTGACGGGTCATCTCAACGCAACGACTGGCATGGCACCGCAAGCTTCTAACTCGATCCATTTCCTGATCCAATATAGGATAGCAACTGTTAACTGTTGTACTCGGGTTTCTAAGAGTCTTGGGTTATCTATGGTAGGTGATTTGTTACCATTTGGAGTCAAAATGTGTGATTTGGAGGCCAAAACTACCTTGCATGCAATAACATGGGGTTCCGAATTTGACACCGGCATACTTTGTTTACATCCAGATTTAAGGTGATGAATTTAGCTGGCTTTTAATTGGTTTGAGTGAATGTTACAGTTTAAAGATGCTTTATATGTTGAGGGAATTTTTTAGCTTATTTATTTTTTAAAAATAGTCATGTCAAAAAATCAGAAATCGTAGGGGGCCTATAGCTAAGTTAGACGAGTTCCACCCCACACCTCAAAAATATCAGTAAGTTCCTTGGTGAGGTGGATAGGTAAAGTATTGAAACTTACCTCTTTTGGTCAAAGTAGTAGTTCCGCATGACGATCTTGAAGACAATGATTTTTTGAGGGTGCAAAAATTTTGCACCATTGTGGAGTCCCTCGCGACGGCATGCCACAAACATTGCTTTTTTTGCATGAAACACCTTTGGATTTCGTTCTCTCTTGACTGAGTGCTTTTTTATTAATACAATGATCTGACGCGCGCGGGAGCCAAGAGGCCCGAGAGGCGCCCCAGGAGATAGTGCGGCTGACAATAACCATTGGGCATGTCAACCATGTGATATTTAGAAAATATGACGAGCGGCTTTTTTTCTAGACCTACAAGGCTGTCTACGTTGTAGGACACTCGGGAAGCCAAGACTTTTATGTAGCCGGCGGGGGCGGCGATATTCGTGCAGTGATCTCGTTCACAACCGGCGGGCGTCTCGGCCCTATTAGAAAAAAAATATGGGGACTGAAAACTGGTCTAGGACCCAAACGGATATATGCACGACTGTAGTGCACGAAATTCTAAATGGCTATACAACATGACAACAATACCAGCTTATCAGTAGTCGTACACCACTCAAATTGTAATTATGCTACAGCCATGCACTAATAGGCCTACGCAGTGTTATAATCAGTACATTGTAAGTTGTGCGTTAAATTACTTCAACAGTTAGGCCCCAGGCCCACGCCGTTGGCCACTGTTGTCATCGTCACTGCTTTAAAAGAGTCAAATCAATCATGCTTCCGTTAAATTACCTGTGCATAACCAAAAACTCCAGAAACTTCCCCTGCAAAAGTTTTCTCTATCAAACATAATACCCTTGAACTTACTCGCCATGGCTACAGGGCTAGTGCGCTCTGTCGCCATGCGCACCGATACACTCTAATATCAAAACAGCCCTAGTATGATTTTATACACCCCAAAACCATTGCACTCTGGGTCACTAAAGTGTAATACCAACATAAAGCACAAAGTAAAAGAATTAAGTGTAATAGTGCAAAACAAAAGCCACTCAATGGTATGACCAAACAGCACTTTTGAAAAAGCAAACGACCCTGACAACTCGGACGATGGACGTCACTAGTCTAAGACAAACTATGCAAGCAATTAAGCGGCCGGTCATTTACGCAAAAGTGTTCGCATGAAAGTGTGGCTATAACAAACGCCATAGCAGAGGACAGGAATCAAGAACAAATAGAGCGAGCTACATGGGATGACATGTCCCTAAAGACAGCCACCCGAGATAGAACTTTGGTAAAAAAACAGGTGTTTGTCCTTAGAAATGCTAATGTGTTGGGAAACTCATCTAATATACCGTTACTGTTGGGAGCCAGGGTCTTTTCACGGAAGCGCAAATGAATGAATGGAATTGTGTTTGCCCTCCAGATCATCCAAACATGCGGAAGAACACAATGTTATGAACGAGGTTTACATGAAAAATTCAGCTAGTTATGCGGGTTTAAATACCATGGGACCGAAAACTGAGGCACTCGGATGAACAAGACCGCAGAGGAGCACTGTTACGTCACGAAGAGAAAAAAAAACACTCACAGGCCGATCTCCTCCGCCCATTTTCAGCAAGTCGAGCCGTTGTTCAAAAGTGTGATGATAGAATCATTACTAAATAAAATGTGCAATTAGAGGATATGTATTCCATTGCTAACCACTTTAGAAAATTTATAATGATGGGCCCCCACAACCAGTTAGGGGGTAACCAATATGCCGTGGTAACGTGGCCGAAAAAAATGTATCATAGCTAAAAATTGACCGTAGAGGTGTGGAGTTCATGAAACATGTATGACAAATAAAAGTGGGTTGGCGATCTTGCGCGATTAAAAAGTGGGACGCGCATTATTACTATCATCTACCCGGTCCACTCTAGTGAGTAAAAAACTACATACAATCCGAACCAATTTCAGCACGATTTTGAATGTCATCTTGCAGTCATTCATAGTCGCGATGCAAGTAAGTGAATCACTTTTAAGTTTATACGTTAATCTGTATAAATATGCTCCCGTATATTAGCTGGTAGACAGGCGTTCAAGACGCCATTATGTGTATGGGTCTCACACTCCTGTATAATATATATCTTCGAGGCATATTTCGTGATACTAGCACTGTATTTTTGTTTACAGGTCAACCGATATCCTTGAAAACAATCTTTCAATAATATTTCTGCAAATGCTTATATCACAGCGTTCATAAAAGCAAAAGCGCAGTGCCAACAATCATGTCAGTTTCCTTGCAGAATTCATCATAATATCTTGCAGAGACCTCTACGAAATTACAAAAGTTGATTAAGAGCTAATTAAGATCTATAGTACAAATAAAGTGCAATATTTTTTCTTTCACGAACCATGATCAAATTATACTTACTCTTGTATGATGTTATTTTAGTATTTTCCATCTTCCGGTATAGGGAAAGATATTATAAATTGACCAAACGGCAGCAAACCGCGTCTTTAGTATGCTGCAATTTATCAAAATTCCTGTCGAGCGGTATTGTGTCATATGAAGTTGTTGAAAGCAAATACCGTTAGCATACTGATTAATTGAGCTACGTGGTTGAAATACGCTTCCATAATGATTGTTTGAACGGTTTAGGTTGTAAAAAGCGTAAACTACTTACACCACAGCTGGTATCTCTTTGAAAATAATGTAAAATTATGTGAATTTGAATCATTGCACGTTATTTGTCTGTCATTGTAGTGCAATGCACTTTGAAAAAGAAAATGTGCAGTCAAATTTGAACTAGACTGGAGAATGGAAAGAAAATAAAGAAATCGTACACACAAAAAGTTACATGTAAGAAAATGCAAAATGCATTTTCCCTGTCATAAACCTTCAAATGGAAGTGGTGTTTAAATCGAATATTTGTAATAGGGCTTCAGTGCCTAAAATAAAATGTCCACAATAAGTTCCAATTTGAATGATAACTCGATACTACATAAATGGACAGGCAATAGTTGTAAATAAACCGTGTGTACATTGTTTTTAAATAAACCCTCACGTAGGTATGCATATATCAGGCAATGTATTCACTATCAAAATGGTTATGCAATTTAGCTCTAAAAAGGTTGTTTCAGAAACGGGAACCTAAGCGAAATATTTTAAATGTTTATTTGTTTGTTTTTGCTTTAGTTTCGGCAATGCAAAATGCGAAACTTTTTAATGTAATTTCAGTCCACTATCTGCACGGACCAATAAATCTGCCGTAAAAATAGGAGCCGTCTTCTGAACCAACAGTTTTCTGAGACTAACCATTTATTTTTTTCTATTCGGTCTTAAACTAACCTCAAGCTGGATAGGAAGCACACACAATTACATCGTTTTGGTTTATACCAAAAGAAAAGTAGACATTTTCAGAAAAAAATGAATTTGAGTTTTGAAATTTAATGCCAAAACTACACCGGATATACATCAAAGAAAGTAAATAATTAACTTTTGGAGTTTTATCATCAATTTTGTATTTCGTAGAACTAGTTTGAGGACAAACGGTGGTATACAGGTTTCCTAATTTGGCGGTCTTTAACAATTTTTTTGTTCATTTTGGAATAGTAATTGCTATTTTATAGCTTCGATTTCTAGAATCTCATGTGTTACGTTGAGAAAACCAACGTACGAAATCTAACATGCATCATAAAAATGTAGTTTGAGCATGATACACCTACCGAGGTACAAATGTACGTAAATATTTAATGGAGAGTAAATAAGGGGCTTCATATCCCTCTTAACATATTAGTCTCAAGTTACCGTACGGCGGACGTGTTTCATAGATAAACAAAAAATAAAAGCACATATGTAAATCCGTTGTAGTTGGAAACTTGGAATAGCATGAGAACATAATAAAGCACTGAAGTTTAACCTCGATACCAACGGAGAAGGTGCCACTTATGACACAGTTCTAATTATACATAGCCAAGGCCAGTAAAAGTAGAATGACGCCTTAACCCAAAACTAATTGCAACAAGAATCATCTTCTCCAGAATTGTATTGAGAAAACATTTAAAAACAACATATCAAAAAAGTACCAAAGTCAAAGGAGTGGAACATTCATTTTTAAACGGGTAAGGTTTATACAGGGTCAAAATACGAAAAGGGTCAAAATGCGTCGAAAAGTATGCCAATGTGTTCGTCACGTTACCAGGATTAAAAACAAAAGTATAGTTTGCCCTATCTGCAGGTTGTAGTTCAACAGTTATGAGTCAAAATAGGTTCAAGGTCACAATGGGGGTAAATTTTCAGATATATCAGTTCGTTATAAAAATGTTGTCAAATTGTTCGTCTGATAGTACAGGAGCCGAAATTTTACTAGTTGCACCATCTATTATATTCGTGCGACATGGTCTATGGCGAGGGTCACTCAGCCTAGCTCTTTAATTTATAAGAACGTTCAACAAGGAATCTATTGACTTATAGTGGCACAAATGACACAATGGACAACCAGTCCGATCAAAAAAATCGGACCATTCTGTCAATTTTTACCCTAGAAGACCTTGAATGTCATGTGCCTATGTACTGAAACTATAACTCATAGATTAGGGTCAAGAAATGCAGAGTGACACAAATCTGAGGGATTTTTGTTATAGAAATTTTTTTTATATTTACGATATTATGCAACGCCCGCTTTGGTATCAATTCTTTCGCCTATATATATATATATTCTATATATATATATATATATAGAATAAATTAACCGTTAATCTGAGTTTCCGGCATACCATCCAATGACGATCACCGGGGATCCGATCTTCAGACGGCAAGATCCGTCTCTGAAGATCGGATACCCTGTGATAGTAAGTGAGGGTATGCCGTGTAACTCAGAGTAAAACGGTTGCCTTTCCAGAGGTCTCACTTGTAATGTATTTTACGACTTCTCTGCAATGGGATGAGACTCTTAATTCCAAAGATAGTCACCTGTAATTAATACTGTTTATCTTGCATGTTATATATATATATATATATATATATAATATATATATATATATATTATAATATATATATATATATATTATATATATCTATATATATATATTATATATATATATATAATACTATATATATAGTTGAAGGGCTACGTCGGCATGGATTGTAAAGTTACATAACAAGTTGCCCAAAGTCGGGTGTAGTCGCATGCCGTTAAAAAAGGCAAAAAGGCCAAAGGTTTTTTAACGCTATGTCGGATATAATCCTTGAACATAAAATAAGAGTCAGAGAAACATCAGAAATGATGGGCTAGTCATTCAGGCATGGGCCCACCAAGCCTCGTTTCTGCATAGAAAAACACAGTTTTCTATGCCCAGGCAGACGAGTCCTGCGAGGAAAGGGATGCAGGAATGCGGATGACACAAAAGCGTATTTCCAAGTAAACAGCGTAGAGATGCGTGTAGACGCTCGTGTATTTACGCGTACTGACGCGCACTCGGCGCACACTCGGACACAAGATAGTTATTCGCCGAAGCTGAAATCTGAGAAGCACAGTAGGCCGAAAAAATACTGGTGGAGTTCAAATGGTCGGCCGGTTCTGTGAAGAGGTAACGTACTCAACCGGTAGAGGAAGGAAAGGAATGAGCGAGACTAAAATAATTAAGTTTTATATATATATATATATATATATATATATATATATATAATATATATATATATTTCACAGTATTGTAACGCCAAAAATTGTTCTTTTTCAATTTGTTTTGGGTAAAACTATAGATTTACTGGACTAAGATTCTACAAAAATTAAGTTAATAGTATTTTTTAATAATAATAATAATTATGAAAGATCTTAGTCTATAAGTGAGTTGAGTTAAAATAAGTCTAGGACATCTGGGATAAGAAAAATCTAAGGAAAAAGCGTATGACTAAATTAATATCTTCGTAGTGATTTGTGAAATGAGCGCTGTGTAAAGAAGTGTACATTAAGCCATCTTTCACTGATATACGAAAGTACTTGAAATAGCAGCAGATTGTGCTACATGTTTCTCCAGGTGATTCGCTGTACTTTTAAAAGATACTAAAAAATAGAGTTTTTATCTACTTTCAAGCAATTTAATAAATAATGAAGCTATCTTGCAAAGGGAGTAGATCACATCTTCAGCCTGAAATGCCAATACAGTAAAACATTTTAAGGATTTGTATTATCACCAAAATAAGATAGTTACCATAGTTAAATATACAAAAAGGACAAGACTTACGCTTGGCCCACTTTCCCTTTCTTTTCCGCGGGATCGAAACTGTAGAATTTCGTTCTTTTTGAGATTAATCGGAATAAATCATGACCTATCATGACTATGAATATCTGAAAGTGTTCATCACATGCTCGTCAAATTCCTCCTAAATCAAATGTTCATTTATTTCCCATTCGGGATATGTGGATGTTAAGAAAATTACTGAGGCGACCAGTGAGAATATTATTAATGAAGTTAACGTGCTGAAGTGTTGTTAAATTACCATTCTGAAATTGAAAAAAAATCACCATTAGGCTTTTTCTATTTTGAATGTTATCTCAGCCTTTTTAAAGAATTCCTCTCAAATAGGCATGATTTTATTCCCAATAGCTAGGACAAATTCCACAGTCCATTTCGAAGGACTGATATGCAACAAACATTGCATTCATTCATTAATTTCATACAATTCAAGGTTGATTATGAATATTTCACGTTCCATGACCATTGACGGAAGTAGCCCAGTAGCACTATGTTGAAATAAATTTTACAATCAATGAATAAAGGATATGCTTAAACTTAAAGGAGAATCTTGTCCAATGCTGCTTTTAACCAAAATTTGTCCACGTTTATGCTATTCATTAAGGTATCAAAATGGACAACATTTGATCTTCGATGGAAATGTGATATTAATTTAAGCATTCTTTTGAACAGAAGACCAAAGCTACCTAAATTCTATACATTGTATTACGTTTGGAAATTTGGCTTTATCATTGCAGCCTTCTCAGCCATCGAGATATATTAAAGCAATAATAGCACATTATTTTTAGAACGCCCCCAATTTTCCAAAAATTTGAGGATTTTTAAACGGTTGCATTGGTGATTGGATAGATAAAATATACCTTTTTTCATTTCATTTCATTTTATTAAAAAACAATTGCCCTGTGCCCAAGGCCAACGTAACATTATTGCACCAGTAAAGAACAAAACAAGATTATATTATCAGTAAAGATCAAGCAAAATTAACCTCAAGATTAAATTTCGATATGCACATATTATAAAAATAAATACAGGTTCATATTTAAACTTATAATAAACAACATCTCAAAGATAAACAAAAGAGGGTACACACCACACAAGAAAAATTATACTGCCTCTTCAAACAGAAAAAACAAATTAGAAGCGTGATCAAATATTGTGGCGTGCATCATAAAACCCCTACTGTTAATAACCTGAGTATAGGGTATGGGATATTTTTGGTACCGTGAGGTTTCTTGAACCGCAGCTGCGTATTTTGTTTCGCATTGCGTAGGCTGAGGCCATGAGCTTTCCCTCCTGGATGGAGGAAGAAGATGTTCTGTGCGTTTAGAATTGGAAAGCCCTTCGGGCAACCTGCGACATGATCTTCCCTTCTATCCCACCAGAAACTCAAGGCCACAAACATGAACACCTCCGCATAAGATGAATATCGCTGACCTAAAATAATTAGCATGCGCGCAGTTGGAGTTGTTCTTATAGCGTTTGACCTGATTACTAGTAATGGAAGAAGAATGCATACAAACTCACTGTATTCATGAGGGGTCTAAGGTAACCCTTATATACTGTGATCAGTTCTTCATCACAGAACCCGAATTTCTTCAGGAGCTAAGCATGTAAAGTTTTTGATTGCTTTTTATGATTTCATGGATATTGTTATACCCATCTCAGATCATTTTGTACCAGATGCCTAGTTATTTTGGCTTGGTTAAACAACAATTGAGGGGAAACATCAGAAATACTTAGTTAGCATGAGCAGGGGACCCTGTGAATGGTTAAGCTCGAAAAGTCTTTATGTTTGCAAACGAAGGAAATATGTAATTATGGAATGATTAATCGAGATCTCGATATAATTAACGGCTGTGGAAACGGGCCCTTCATGGGGAAATGGCCCTCTACGTATCTACGCTAATCCATTAGCTGTTTATTGCCAGTTCAGAAAGTTCAAGTTAGAGGTCATTTCTTGAGGGGCACTATTTCATCACTTTTTTTCTTGGACGGGAACATAAACTTAGCATTTCCAGCTCTGCCGGTTAAGTACAATCGGGATCCCAATGTTAATTACAAAATATCTTATTTATGATAAATCAGCATTATGAGTATTTCTCGATGCACGTGTAGTTTCCTAGACAATACCAACATAACTTTGCAAAAAATATCAAATTTGGAAATTGGAGGCGCTCTGCAAAAAATGTGATGTTATTGCTTTAACAGATGTTAGGTGTCGAAACTGTCAAAAAAGCTTAGCTTAGAGTGTCTTTTGGATATGAAATTGCATGTTAGTATTTCCGTCGTGTGTTGTGGCTGTAAGTGATTAAGATTTGAAAAGCTACAGTATGACAGTTCTTGTATTCTGCTTTGAACACCAAGCCCCATGTGGATGACGGTTTATAGAGGTAATATCAATTCAATCATTTTGTTACCCTAGCATCGAATAACAACAAACCAAAGTCAATAGTTTTGAAGGAAACTTAACATATTCCATAATTCAAGCATTGTATATCTAAAGAAAAGTCAGAATGTTCTTTTTAATAAAAACACCTGATCATATAACCCCAATGTCACACGTTAGATGACATAACAAAGCAGTTTTGCTCACCAGGTGAACTTTGGTTCAAGGACAAGTTACATGATTATATGAGATTCTGACCACCAATTACGCTCCACAAGGCATAAGTCACAATATTGTTTAAGACTAATGATTGATAACCTTACGGGGGACATCGATACTGTTTGTGATCAAACTCAATATAATGATAGTCCGCTCTGGGAAATCCTACTGTGCAAAACGCAAAATAGTTATTAACAAAATTACCGCTGGACAACAGTTATTTGTTATACAATTACGTGATGTTTGATATTTGTTGTTATTGAAAGGAGGGAAGTTCTTTATATGGAGTTTTTCTTATAAATTGTAATTGAACTTCGGTTTCCTGTATTCAATACCACACGTATATCTAAACACTTATCGTGTTGGAGCGTTGGAATTCCCGAAGGTCACGTTGATAGGCAGATCACAAAAGGTGCGGATCTAGAGCAGCTGATAAAAGGTCTTAAGCTCTGGGACTTACTACAGAACATCCGGTGGAATCGGCTGGCAGCTTTCACTACGCTGCAACGCCCCAGAGGTTGTATGCGAATGGAGATGAGTTACTCCTAAGGGATACCAACAATGGAACAGCTCGTCTCTTATTTTGTATGGTGTGTAGGTTGTGCACCGATTTTAATGCAGAACTACTATATCCAAATTGGAAACAAAGCATAGACTTGTATATCCGGCTTTTAGGTCAAGCACGAGGTCCGAGCGGCTAGGGAGTTGCACCATGCCTAGTTAAGAAACATCTCCCTATAATAGAATTCTTCCAACAAGCAGCAACCATGAAAATCCATTACCTTTTCCAGTATAATGAATTTACACTTTTGAGTATATAGTACATTGTTCAAGTTCTTTTGGTTGGGCCTTATTTATTCGAAATCCACACTGATTACAATAATTGCACCTGAATGGTTAATGAGTGTGAAGTAATATAGAAAGCTTTGATACGCAATCTTATAAGCGAAATTCATTTGCAGGTATAGACAAATAGAGTGAATTTGAAGAGCATCCAGTGTAGGCAATTCCAGGTTTTCCTATAAGCCGTGTTCATCTTTTCGCATCGTTTAAAACCAATTTCTCAGAGTGTCAATAATCGTGCCAAATTGAAAGACCGCTGCGTTTTTTAAGGAAAAAGAAATAAATAAAATATTTTTTTGATAGTTTGGCTTCAAAGTCCTTACCGCGCTAGTCAATGAAAAATTGCTTGAAGGTCGATTATGCATATTCAGGTCTATCACCAAATGTAGAACTAAGACATTTAACCTGAGTGTACAACTACCCCTGGCGCTTCAATGGGAAACTCCCAACATGTTAAAATTCTTACTTGTATCAGAAATCTAGGATTCAAAAAATGGATCCATCTAAAAGTTTCCCAAGAGTAATCATTTGGGATTGAATCAAGGATTCCAGATTTTTCGATCGTTGGTTAAAAAAAATCTAAAATAAAATCCAATCCCACAGTAAAGTATAGGACACAATGTATGGGTACATTTCAACCGCGCAACTTTTTGAATTAGAGTTCCCACGGTGTGTTTGTGTGATAATAACCGATAGCACGAAAACCCAGGTTATTTGCACGAAACAAGCGTCGTAGCTACTGACGCATGGTGCAAGGGGTTACAAAATCAGGTATTAAAAACATCATTGCTGCCCGGTCTGCGCTGTGGCTTCAGTTTTTCCCGAAATATCCAAGATGGGGCTAAAGTGACAAAACCATATGGATGTAGTCGAAATCCGACTGGTGTCGTAACTTCGCTGTAAGAAAGTGTTGCTGGACCGAAAAGGAAAGCAGGCCGGCACGAGCAAAATCGGGACAGACGGAACGTTCAAAATGGGAGGACCAAAACAGGAAAGGCGAGACGAAGGGGGAGAACAGAAAAGGCAGGGGGAGGACCAGAGGAGGAAGGCCAGGGGGAAGACAAGAAACAGGCGAGCCGGGAGAAAGCAGCGGAGAAGGAAGGCCAAAAACAAAAAAAGAACCAACTGACAAACCCCCCCCCCCCCCCACCCCCCCCCCCCCCCCCCCCCCCCCCCCTGCAAATGCCAGCCAAATCTTTAAAATCTTTAAAAATTCCATGGTAAAAATTGGTATCAGCCGCAAATCATAAATAAATGTGTCCAATGGGACATTAGAAAGTATATTGCCCATAAACCGGCCTGATACAGAAAATTCTGATTCTAATAAAGGCCAATATGGCGAATAAAAAATGTAATTTAACCAAACCTTTGGTAATAGTAGGTACTATATGGATGTTGGCTCATTTCTTAAAAAAACAGAATATATGTTGTGAGTTTTTTTATATCCAAGGTACCTTCTAATTCTTTCTTTGACACGCTAGTTGATTTGTGAGCTATAATAGTAAAATTGTATCTTGTGTTTCGAAGATTTTACCTTTTTGTCTGCCATAGTGGCTTGACATCGTCCAGAGCGGTTTTGAAAAGTATCGGCGAGTGTTTATTGTGTCCAATACCATATAATAAATAATGATAATTATCGGTCCAATACCATATACTATACTGCGTATATATTTTTGACATATGACATGTAGATTAATGAGATGTGGGTTTTCCACTCTAAATCATCTGTTGTGCGCAGCCATTTTGAGCTTGAACGTATGTAGACTTTATAAGTATCAGAAATTGAATTATTGAGTCCAGTAGTATAGTTCTTCGTAGAAATATTTCTGATGTAGTGCTGATTCAATTATTTATCAGCTATGGCTTTACGTTAGACCCCATCTTGAATATCTCGGAAAAGCCACCCGACTGCAGTGTATTTTTATGGTGTGAGTTGAACACCCTTTCAGCTCATGTTGTCAGCAGTTAAACGGCCATTTCCGTGGAATAAACCTCTGGGGTAGAGGGTGTGTGTTGTTACAAAGTGCAATATGAATTTACCCCAGCCCAAAATATGGAGACACCCTAACATAAAACAACCTACCTTTAAAAAACATAAAAGTCAATCAATAACCCCTTCCTATACATACCATAAAGATTTTACACTAAAAAATAGTAAACCACTGGCTGAAGAAGACTACGTTTGGTAATTAGAATTGATTGTGCTTTTAAACATGAGTAGTTGCAGTGCGCACAGTGAGTACGGTGGCCCTGGGTGTAAACATTCAGGCGTAAAAATACAGCAAGTATTTTGTTCCAATCTCACAGAATTAAAGCTCCAAAGTGATTGACAAAAAAATATCACCCCCCCTCCCTTTAGGCTTTTGTCTTGCCTATGGTCAATGACTGACCACTAAACTGGAGACAATAAAAACATTCAGGTTCACAGGATTAAATGAAGGCATAAGTATGTTTAACCATATCATTATTTGGCAAAAAAAAAATAGTCCTGACGGTTAATGATATCTTATTTGGAGAATATAATGGTCAGAACAGTCGATTGAAGATCCGTGGATGATGTGACGTCGTATTGCATGCAGAGAATAGAAAACAACAGCCTCGGTGGTTTTGTAAATATATAACATTTGGACAGACCCAAACAACCAAAATGAGGAAATGTATTGGCAAATATTCTGCTAGCATTCTTCGTCTAGATTAAGAATATAGCTTTTTTTTAAATTAATTAATGCAGGAGCGCGCGCATAAAAACGTGAGAACCGGTAATATTTCTCGACGTGTTGTTAAAATACTGTCAAATACGATTTAGGTACAGAATACAAATAATGATGTGTGGGTTTGATCCAAAACTTTATCAAGAATTTCTGCAAGGCTTTCCCGCCAGGAAAAATGACTCTGTTTTCTCCATTACGGAAAGTCTATTACAGGTGTCAATCATTTTATATGAATTGCCACTACGCTTAAGTGGTTATAAACAACGAGTTTGGAAATGCGCTTTGGGAGAGAGGAAATGCTATTCCATATGTGGAGCAAACCATGACTAAGAAGTGTTATTCATATTTCAGCATTCATATAATGACGAGTAAGGATATCCACATCTCGATGTTTGTGCATTGCCCTATCTCAGATCAAACAGAGCACAATTTGTCCTGTTAAAGGATATCACGACATATTGATTAAATTTACTATGCTGTTGTCTTGGAGCAGGATATTCATTACCATTAGCTACAAAAACATTCACCTTTAACAAGAAATGACAGATAACGCGGTAGATGGTAGTATAACTATATATTATTCGTTATACCGTATTTTAATAATGAAAAAGAGGGACAAACTAACTATACCATATATGACATATACCGAATGATATGTGTCGAAATTCGAAATTGATTGTAAGATATTACAGAAAGTCTATTTCATATTTTACATTGTGTGTCATAAAATAAATAAATAAAGTGATTTATTTATAAATAAAGTGATTTATTTATAAATAAAGTGATTTATTTATAAATAAATACATACATAAAGTGATCTTCTGTTCACTTAATCTGTTCGTTATGATTTAGCATACAATAAAACCTGACCCAAAATTGAGTTTTGCAAGCAATATGGGAAGCTCTGGATGGTATCATGTTGTTATAGATCTTTTGATAAGAAATGCTGAAGGGGAGACATGGATTTTCTGCTTCTCTTCTTAAATATCCTGGAGGTAATTGACAACTTGCGCACGGTAAATCAAAGATGATTTTTTTTGCGTTGACAATTGCGGGTTCAATCACGTACACAGTTTAAAGTTTCAGAGCTCATAAATAATATTTATATAATGTATTTTATAGAAATATACTCTCTCTCTCTACATGTGCTTCATCATCAAACGTTTCATTTTACCAAATGTTGACCAGTTTTTACCCAAGGCAATGCATATACTTCAAATCCAAATTATGATGTGTTTAAGAATTGTAATGTATCCTTAAGTCTAAATCCCATACTGCCTTGATAGGTAAAATAGTGGCATATCGATCGTCAATGACGTTGATTGATTATAGCAATTGCACGGTTGTTTATAGCCTTGGGTGAAAATGTTCCACGGATATTAATCTCTGATTCGATTTGAAAAATACTGTGTTGGTTAAAAGGTCAAAGACTGGGTCTTGCAGGATGTAATCGTATGCAAATCCCACATCCCTTATTCAGTGCGGTACATATTTCTTTTAAAGCTCAATTTTCAATCACATGGAGTGAACTCTTATTTTTTTAGGTTCCTTTTAACAGCCCTTAGCAGAGGAGAGGTCAAGATCAGGTCATTTCATAAGCGTGTAAAGATATTAAAAAGCCCAGAGGACAAACGGATTCATGCCTGCAACTATCCTTTCTCTTCACTTTTAAGTAAAATATGCCCTTCGCTTTGACCTCTGCTGATATAAATTGGAGTAACCAGATGCATTCCAAGCGAGATGCGAAATTGGTTTTGAGCAGATTCAGGCAGGGCCATGATTTAGTCGTACCTCTGGGGAAGATAAGGAGTGTTTGTGACAAGTTTCTTTTACACTTATAGTAGCTAGATACCGTTTTTAAAGGGAGTGTATAGAAGAGGATAGGAGTGAACACATTTCAATATTCAATGCAGTAAATGGTAACGTTCTATTTTTAAAATGAGAGTTCAATTGTCGATAGAGTGAGAATTAAGACTTTACCAGTATTGTTTGGATAGTATTAATGTTTTTAATTTTTGACCAATCCAAATTATTGAACTAATTATATCCGCTCAACAAAAATAAATAAAGTGTTGTTCTGTTAGAATTTTAAGAAATATGAGAATGTAAGGCATTTGAACACTGTTTTGACTGTGAACGTTTATCTAAGGGGACATTAACGATATGTCAGCTAACGAAAAGGAACTCAATTAAATTTCTTCTAAGATTGTTCACACTTTGGGCCGGGGAACATCTTAAATCTGTACTGTTCTGAAAATGTAACCACCCACAACGTTTCTTTGATTTCCAACTCTACTCGGCAAAGTTTGATTGCCCTTTATTTTATTTCTAATATCGGTTGGTTTGTAAATGGCAATGATTGAATGGCGCGAGAGAAATCAAAAAAGCCAATTCGGCAATGGCTATAACGTTTGATACAAAGTTGCTACAAATTCAAATATTTTCAAATTCATTTATTTCTTTATAGTCGCATTATACCGCTATAGGCTTTCCCATACTGTTTACCTCTTTATACTTAGTTGCCCAACAAGAGACGCCAATCCCATACTCAACTCTTCTCAAGTAGGATTTGCAGTAAGAGCTAAGGTAAGCAAGAATGAAATTCACCCAAGACTAAACGTGCTTAAGGTTACGTATTCATGTCTGCCTAGATTTTTTCCCCTATTTTACCTAAATACATGGAACGTGCTTTTAGGTACATGGCTTTATTTGTCATAGATCAGGGGTGTCCAACCTTTTTGGCGCAGGGGCCGCATTGGTTGTATCCACAGCTATTGCGGGCCGCAAATGAGTAATCGGAGCTGTCAAAATTTTGGTTTATGACGTGCCTACATAAACCGGAAAAGGGACCCATAGCAATACCAGCGTTGCAGCGATGCAGATTGTGGGTCAAATTTAACACATTTAAAAAAAAAAAAATTGTTGACCTTTTTAACAAATTGGGAAAAATTTGGTTTTATGTTGGGGAAATTGAAATAATTTTCTTACATGTTTTGGAAAATCTTGCTTTCAGATTGATGAAATTGGACTAATTTTTCAACTATGTTTCAAAAGTTCGGTTTCAGATTGAGGAAATTGAAGTAATTCAAATGACATTTTTTTTTAAATCTACTATTTAAGATCTTTATGCATTTTATTTTTCTGGGACATACCTCGCGGGTCGTACGAGAGCTCTTAGCGGGCCGCAGGTTGGACACCCCTGTCCTAGATTCTAGAGTTTTATTAGCTAAACATATTAGCTATTTAAAAATATCATTTAGTACATACACACAAAAATATGTTCGCAGACTATAATTATTTTATTACTTGGAACTAGTTTGATTGCTCCTATACCACCATATTCATCCGCTTAATCTTTCTTTGTATCCTTAATAATAATGTCAATAACAATCACACAACGGCTGCTCTCAACCGGTTTAACCGTTTAAAACCAAATACCACCAATCAAGTTTAGTATTAATTAAGCAAAATTCCTTCTTCGTTGCAGAATATTTCCGTTTTTTAAACCCAGCATGCATTTTTTACCAAGAAAGAAAATATATTTTAAAATGGATGGGCCTATATGCATGATTCCAGCAAAATCTATGACAAAGTGAAACTAAATGCAATGCACACGAGGATCAAGCAAGTGATACAACCCAAGAAAGTGGCGAGGGAAATATTATATAAAGGCTCGGAAAAAAGTGGCGAGCGAAATGATACATTTGCTTGATCCTCACGTGCATTACATTGAGTTTCGCTTCGTCATAGATTTTGCTAGAATCTTGCATATAGGCCCACTCTTTCTAAACTATATAATACAATTACGGCCGTTTGAAACTCGGAAATGAAGACAGAAATACATTAGTGCTCGTTTCTCCGGCGTCTACGTAAACACAATACTCTGTGGTCCAGTGGTAAATCTCACGCTTAGATAGCGAGAGGACCGGGTACGAGACCGTGTATTTTCGTCTTTATTTAATCCAATGCTCGCCAGTTTCTCCGAGCCTTTATATAATAAAGAACATAAACAATTCTATAGCTAGAGGGGTGGTTGCATTTAACTAAAAGCATCACGGATACAAAATATACAAAACAACAGTACCAGTATGCCTTGTAGCAGATGTGACGACAACTACGTGCATGTAAGAGCAGGGCACTGGTTAACATCACGATGCTTTTAACGAAATCTGAACATGTTATAGTTCTGCTCTACTGATACCTGAACATGCCCTCAAATACAATCAACGTGAACCAAAGGTGACTATCCGCCTTAAAATGTTATCCTTACGCACATACTGGGATTATGGGATGGACAAATGTACAATGAATCAACGAATGTGTTGCGACTTCTGGGAATACATAATTTCTGTAAGGGAGCATTGCACCTTTAGACAAGTCATGCATTGAAGATATATATCATGATATGGAAGGCGTCCGAAGTACTGTAACTAAAAAAAAATGTGATTACTACTCCAGGCTGTGGTATAAACGTCCACTAACAATATAAGCTATCAATGTGTTTCGTTGTAGCCGGACGTTGTAGCTTATCAGCGGTTAAGGTTGATTAAATTTCTTAAGTATAAGATTATTATTTTGTACGAGGCACTTTTACAAAAAAAATAAATAAAATTAGTATTACATTTTTAATCTTGTAATATGGAATTAGCTTAACTGTCCATCTTTATACCCTGTGGTTTTCACCGAATTTGATACCAACTTACACTGATCCGAGTGGAGACACAACGGTTAGTGTTAGGTGGTTCCGGTGTATCCCCCCATGAGTTTGTATGGGTGGCAAATTGATCATGTGTTAAACCTCTTTTTTTTAATGATTGACATGTTAAATCAGTGGGTTTAAGAAACTGCATTTTTTTCTGTTTGTGTGATTATGAACAGCGCTTAGATACTTTGTTGTAGTGCTTTATAGGTGAAATTATTATTATTATTATTATACACTGTAAATCCGTTGGGTAAAAATGGGTCGAATCAATGTTGGTTCAAATATCAAGAGTAAAAGATATTTGAGTAAACATTTTAACATAATGGTTTAATATAATTATATGGAATTATGTATATTTTGTTTAAATAATTTGTTGCCAGTCCCAGCTGCCAGTCAAAACGCTGTTATTTTAATGAACATTTTAACAGTGTACCGCATGACTTGACTACAAAGTACGACGCACTCTTACTAGAAGGGGAGGGGTGCATCCCGACACATGAAAATATCGTGGCACATTTTCCCCTAACCTTTTCTATTTCGTGTTCTCCCTATAACCGCAATCCATGTCTAACAACCGGATTTTGATAAAATCTACGTTTGCCTTTGGGTGAAGTTGATTGCATTTGAGAGCGTAGAGATAACTAGTAGGTTCAGACATCACACTAGTATCATTTCGCTAAAAGCATGATGATATTGGCCAATATTCTGGCTGTTCCGTGTCCGACTTGATTTATATTTCTACTACAGGATATTGATCTCATATTTTGATTGCAGCTATCCTTTGTGGGTAAAACCCTAACACTTGCTGTGGAGTTGCAGCAATCTCAGATCATCCTGTACCACCTTTATATTTTAACAGGTGAGTTCAAAAAGGTACGATCAAATTGATGGATTTTCATGGAAAACCCTGTGTGTTATTTAAACATTTCAGCTTATTTAGAACGTTTTATTAGGTCTCATAGAAAAAAAATATGGCTTTAAACTAGACTCGCGCGGTCGATCATTGCAGTTGCGAAAGTGAAGACATCCGGTGTGATGGTGAACTCTTAGAGTATTCTTGCCTTTACGTTCGTTCAGCAGTGTGGTGTTTGCATATATTTGGTCCATTAAAGGTGCCCCGCCTGATTAGTTTCATATGAAAAAAAAACTTTGCCAACATTTGTGCTTCTTGCATCGTAAAGTAAAGGAGTTCAGCTAAAATAAGTTGCAGATGAAGAGAGGAAAATACAAGCTTTCTAATGATTTCAAAATCTAGCTGGTTATCCTGGTAGGATGAAAAACAAGATCTACCTACAAGGGCATCAGCTCTGGAGAGCTACTGGCGGGCCATTCTGCACATGCTGCCTTGCATGTTTGGCATGTTTGCCCAAAGGCTAGGCCCACAGCCGAAAACTATGGATTGACGTCAGGAAGGGCATGGCATCCGGTCATTTATCTTTTAAAACTTTGGTTTAACCATGGAAGAAAGAGATAGAAGGAAGCACATCGACTTCCACAATCCGATTTTAATCTGTTTATCCATTCACCCGCACAAAAGGAAGGAATTCAACAGCGACCCTTTGATCATAATCCCTCTGCCGCAATCGACGATCGGCGAGCAATTATTACTGTAGATTTGTTTTTACAATACGTAAAAGTGTAAAAGTATATTGCATATTACAACATGTTCCGGCTGTCTCCGGTGTGTATTCGTTAATGTACATCGTTACGTATAATAGGAAAAATATAATTAATGTTTTGGTTTAGTTTTTTGATATACAATTTTGACACCAATGTTTTTCCAATACAGAATTTCATGGAGAATCTGAAAATCATAGGTTTCATTTTTTTAAAATGTGTTCTTGGGTGTTTTATAAGGGGCACATTTTGTACAGGGGTAAACGATAAAAGTGTTTAAATTGTTTTAAAATTCATAACAATCTGTTCGGTTGCTCATAAGGTCTCTAAAAATGTAATGTTGACATATTTACGACCTACTCCTTTAGTACAATAGGCTCAAGAAAGTTCAAGGTCATTATTATAAAACGGTTCGATTTTGTTGAAACTGGTTTTAAATCGTTCATTTGGTAATACTAAATAAGAAAATGTATATAGATTCTGTGTTTCACCTTTCAAATTGAGACTTTTACAGATATGACTAGTGGTCTCCCATAGACTCTGTGGACTAGGACCATATGCTCTCTTAATTATCATCAAAACGTCATTGACAACGCGACCTGTATATTTTCGGCTTCTGTACAGTAAGACGAACAATTTGGCACCATTTTTGAAACAAACCGATGAATCTGAAATATTACCCCCAGTGTGACCTTGAACCCGTTTTGCCTTGTAACCTTGTACTGTAACCCTCAGGTAAGGCAAACTTTACCTTTCTGTAATCCGAGAAAAGTACTGAACATGATGGTATACTTTAAAACACATTTTGCACCCTTTTATAGTTCGACCCCTGTATAAACTTTGCCCCCTAAAATACATCAAAGAACACATTTTAAAAAATGACACCCAGGATATTTGGAACCCTCATACAATGTTGATTTAAAAAAACCTTGGTTGCAAGATTGTATATGAAAAATCACAAAAATACAGTTCCACATGTACTACCCAGGGTGAAAAATACAAGGAGGAAAGTTTACTTACTAACTTTTTGAACGTTGATCCGGGGGGCATCTTGGGATTTCCGTTGGTCCCCATGCTCGTTTCCAGGTGGTTCTGAAGTGACCCTAGAGGGACCATTTTCAGTTTACATATAACCCGGCAACTTTGGTGAAATACTAGTTTTCAGTGAAAATTATACACTCTTTACAGCAGTATAAATATGACATCCTTACTGTGCTATTTAAATTATTTTCCCCTAGTATTATACCTTTAAGGTTATTACGCCTTTGGAAATTCCACTTATAATGTATTATACAACATCTTTACTTGTATGCAAAAATCGTAACTACACTGTACTACATAATTTACATAATTATTTATCATCTTGTTTTTGCTGTATTCTATGATGAACAAATAAAAAAGTGATTGAATTGAATGTATTGCATTGATATTATACCCCTTGTCGGTGACCTGTTTCTCAATACATGAAAAGAGATTAAACCATTTAAAATAGCCAACATCCAAAAAAATGACACTTGTGCTACTTCAAGAACATACACCTTAGGGTTTTGCTGATACCTTTATGTTAATTTTTCCTATTCGTATCATTGAACTAGTCACAATCAACAACTGAATTTGTACCCTAGCGAGACTAAACTTCATTATTGTGAATCTTATACCCCTATAGAGGTGTCCCGGGGGCTTTGCATCTAATCCCTCTTTTTCGGAACGAACATGGGATCCCGACCAATCCAAGAACGCCCCGGGTGTTGATCGGTTTCCATTAAGCCGCCATAAATGTTGAGTATTTACATTCATCGCGTGCTGATCGCTGATTCCAGAATTACCCGGAATCTTTACCGCAATGAAGAAACAATCCAGAACTCGAATTTTTCTCGAGAAGAAATCGGATTATGATTATCCTCGGAAGGGCACTTGAAAGAATATGAATAACAATTGCAATTATGGGCGGCAGATAGATCGTTCAAACGTCATGTGGTTGAGTTCTTCCTTCTTACTCTTTCTCTCTTCCATGGTTTGCGAACATCGAACTGATCGAACAGCAATGCTGTGATGGGTAGTGCTGCTTCTTTGATTTAGGTTGTACAGATGATCTGAGATGGCTTGCTGCAACTACAGCAAGTGTAGGGTTTTAACCCACAAAGAAGCTGCATCAAAATATGAGATCAATATCCTGTAGTAGAAATATAAATCAAGTCGACACACGGAACAGCCAGAATATTGGCTCAATATCACCCTTCTTTTGCGAAATGATACTAGTGTGATGTCTGAACGGAAACCTACTAGTTATCTCTATGCTCTCAAATGCAATCAACTCACCCAAAGTCAAACGGAGAATGTTAATCAAATCCGGTTTTAGACAGGATTGCGGTTATAGGGAGAACACGGATAGAAAGTTCTGAAAAATGTGCACGATATTTTCATGTGTCGGGATGCACCCCTCCCCTTCTAGTAAGAGTGCGTCGTACTTTGTAGTCAGTCATTCGGTAACACTGTTAAAATGTTCATTAAATAACAACGTTTTGACTGGCAGTGTGGGGACTCACAACAGTTTAAAATAAGGTTTTTTACAGTCATTTCCACGTTTCAGTCCCTTTTTAAACAGTTGATTTGCACTTTTGGTCCGGTCGTCTAACAGTCAAAACGTCGTTATTTTAAGATCATTTTTTACATGTAGACTCTTTTTGTGTATCTGTGTTTGGTAGGTGTATTTGTAGATAAGAAGGTAACTGTTGGTTAAATAATGTGGAATGTATATACATGCTCTATGTTTATTATTGAATGCAATTAATATCATAGGATATGTTATTGGCTGATATTGATACATATTAAAAATCATAAATTTTCAATCAGACAATTACAACCGAAAGCATAGTTCTCTTAAGACTATAGAGTCTCGGCCCATCCAATGGTACCCAACGATCATCCCTAAAGTTTTGCTGTTTTCTCTCTTTTGTTTCAGTTAATTTATATTGATGAGACGATAGTAAAAGTTTCATGCCTATAATCAATATGAAATACAATGATTAAATAGACGATTCCCGGTATAGGGTCCGGCGGTAAATAGATGTGCAGTATATTTATAAGTCAAAGCGCTGATATGGCCGTCTGGGCGTGTTACATTTTTTCACTGTGCCATTAATGCTTCATTGGTATTAACTTTACAACCTGCAAAGGGGGGGGGGTTGTGGCCGTATCTGGTTATTTTAATTTTAAAGGTCCTGCACAAAGGCTGCATCCAAGGCTTATACGGTTATCTTCATACTCCTCATCATCACCTTACGAAAGACGGTCAATACTAAATCCTTTTTGTGTCCCGCTGACCGAATTTGACCTCCGCTCAGACAGATAGCAACTGTGTTGAATGAGCTGTTTACGTTCTTCGTATGTGTACTGATGCACAGTAGATAAATCACTTGTATCAAGTACCTACCTAACCTTATCTGTGCGGAAAATTCGCAAGCTATTGGAGGAATGTTTGCCGACCAAACATCAATTTTAATTCATGACTATTTATCAATTTTATAATAACATTGGCTTAAATTTATCATTACAAGGTGTTTATATAGCGTCCAGTTTCTGATTAACTTTTAAAAATAGATTAGTTTCTCATTTATTTGGAAAAGATTTCTCACAGGAAGTACTTTTTACTATAACAGAAGAAAGGGGAATAGCCCTAGTTTGTTTTTGCAAGATGCACCTGTTTGTTGACCACTAGACAGGTGATTGGGAATTCCACAAGATGTAAACGTAGAAACTGAGTCAGCTTGTTTATGCTTTGAGATCAAAACATTGCAGAATCCTAGGGAATTCCCCCCACACGTTATATATGAAGTGATGTGATTCAGATTAAGTAATTTATGTGGATTTCACTTGGTCAGCTAGTGCAAGTTTATGTTTAGTGCATGATTCTGTAGGTATATCTATTTTAAGACTGGGGGCTTTGTGAAATATTGTGTAGATATATATATTGAAGGAACCTGGGCCAAAATTTTGTCACAGTTGTATCAGCTATAGAGTAGGTTTAGCTAGGTTTTTATCTACAATACTGGTACAAAAGATTTTATTCTTCACACCTTAGCCAGGAAGAATTTATTTATATTTCATGGTCCGTGTGGGATCAGTAGTGCTGTAATTCGTGTCTACTGTCGGCCTTTGGAGCGGTGTCCAAAGTGCTAGGAATGCAAAATAGTATTCGCAAATTGTGGACAATAAAATCGGTGGCGTGAATTATCTTGGATGATCTACGTGGATATTATTGTCGTCGAGGGAATTAATTAACCTTGCGTCTTGACGGCTGGACAAAAGTTATCTTCTCAGGACTGAGAAGATTCCAATGGAATTTACCTGAGGATTTATAAGCGTGACTTTGCAGCTGTCATTTTTAGAGTCTTCGCTGTGAGACATATCAATCGTTGAGCTGCAACGCTTCTTGTGGAGATTAGTGGACATTCTTGTTTACAATTAAGAAGTTAATCTTAAATAGTGTGTGTAATTTTTATGTATGTCAATTTGGACAGTGAGACCAACTTGCTTGAAAACCCATTACCGATCGGGGGGATTAAAATCTGTTTATTGTATAAAATTAGATCACTTGCGCACAAGGCTCATTTATTTTTGGGTTTGAAAAGGTATTTCTGACCTTTGAACCTACAAGACGTCATAACAAATGACAAAATAACTGGGCGATATGTACCGCGTGTCTCAAAAAAATTGTGTTTGATTCTAATGGCTTGCGCCCTCTTTGGGATGACTCAACCGGGGATTTGTGTTGTCAGCATGAGCCTTGTCAGTATCTTTCTTATCCTGCAAAATTAAAACATTTCATCACAACTTGTCCAAATATCGCATGTATGCAAGGTCATACCGTGTCAACTTCTGCCAAATGGGATTTACACCGTTAAGGAGTGAGGGGATAAAAATGGGCTGAGCATTCAGCATAGGTCTCCTAACCATACATTGTAGAGAGCATCACTAAAGTATATGTGCCTGTACGATGGATCACTATACAATGTTCCAATTTTGCTGAAAGTATACCAAATAGTTGTCTTGTCGCAAGGACCCTCTGTGTAATATTGTTTTTGCAATGATAACAAAAATTTTTTTTTTTTTTTTTTTTTTTTTTTTTTTTTTTTATTTTTTTTTGTAGAAGCTATTGTCTTGAATGCTCACTTAAAGAGAACAACTGGCACATTTGAAAAATAGTGCGCCCTCAAGAGTTTTTAAAATCGATATTTTTGCATGGTTGTAAAGCTTTTATATACAAAAGCTCTCACCCGAAATGATTAAGACCAAATCAGCTTCCTTATGGGTAAACAGAACGATTTTGTAATTTAGCGTCGCCGGCGACGTTAAATTCAGTAGACGACGAAAATGGCGTTTAACACAAGAACACGTATGCATGCTCCCACGCTATGCACACTGTTTGACCGGTGTATAACCTTTGTGGTTTTAATATCAGTGAGTACGAGTCAAAAATAGTAATGTAATATACACATTTGTTGATTAAAGTTATGGAAAACTTAAAAGTTGGCCTACAAATTACCTGGATGTCTTTATCCTCATATCAATGTCCCTATCTTTTTTGGGGGTATGTTATTTTTATGTGTAAAATATATTTCTGTTCTTCCAAATACCTAGACTATCATTTGAGAGCAAATTGAAGAAATTTCATATTTTGTGAAAATGTGCCAGTGCCGCTTTAAGTATTTCTCCCTTCACACCTTAACTGTGTAAATCCCATTGGCAGAATTTGAAACGGCGTGAGCTTGCATAACTTGCGATATTTGCATAAGTTGTTGATGGAAGTTTCTAATTCTTGCATGATAAGAAGATGATTAACTAGGATATATGCTGATTACAAAACTTCACGGTTGAGTGATCCCAAAGAGGGCGCAAGTCGTGAGAATCAGAGTACAATTTTTTGAGACACACTGTATTGCCTATTTTATGCTTAGTAAATTCGAACAAAGCTGAGAACGATATACCACGGAACCGTTTGTTATTGGAGGTCGTAATATCTGAAAATTGAACCTGATCTTATGTGGACTTGAGCCAGCATTTTATGATTTAGTCCTACCCGATTAGGAGACTAAATATTTCCTGTCACAACTCTAAACAGCATTGCATGATATGTAAGTACTGAGGAGGACTCACAAATTGTTCAAATCTGTGAGTATGACATAGTCGTGTCCTTCAAAATTAACAATGGAGTTACAATACACTAACAATGCTGCGTGGCAATGATGATCATTTTCGCGCTCATGTATGAATTTAAAACATCAATATTTCGGGTTTTTTTCCAGATGTTGAACAGTGATTTCATATTTGTTTCAAAAATGTTTAACATTTGATCTTCCTGGAAATATACATGAGGGCGTTGAAAAATGATTTATATGGACAAGAGCCACCCCTTTTTTCATTTTTGGATGTGCATATTATCTGTCTGTCGGTCTGTTACAAAATGTTAACCCTAATATTCTAAATATAATTGCCCACACTTTCCACATACGTGCGCCCATTTCTCAGACTCTTGCATACAGTGGTCATTCGGTAGTGCCCCACGTGTTGGTAACCGCATGTGACCTTGATGATCTCATGTGACTTTTCCTACCCTTCACAAAACGTTACGTGACTGCAGACGAAACATGCGTTCGGTTAACGCTGTGTTTTGTTTATTATTTAATACATATTGATATATCGTAGCGCTTTGTATAACAGATAACAGCAGAATGATAGCTCATTTAGTCAATGCACCTTTTTACCTTTAAAGAGACACTGGCACATTTGAAAAATAGTGCGCCCTCAAGATTTTTCAAAATTGATATGTTTGCATGGTTGTGAAGCTTTTATATACATTAACCCTCCGCTCAGCGACATTAATTCAGCAGACAACGGAAATGGCATTTAACACAAGAAAACGCACGTCGTATGCATGTTTCCCACGGCATGAACGCTGTATGACCGGTCTGTGACCTTTGTGGTTTTAATATCAATGAGTATGAGTCTATGATATTCATGTAATATACACATTTGTTGATCAAAGTAATTAGGAAAACTTAAAGTTAGCCTACAAATTACCTGGATGTCTATAACCTCTTATTAACGCCCCTATCTGTTTTTTTAAGTATGTTATTTTATGTGTAAAATGTATCTCTATTCTTCCAATGGCCTAGACTATCATTTGAGAGCAAATTGAAGGAATTTCATATTTTGTGAAAATGTGCCAGTGCCGCTTTTAAACAAATGTAGCATTATGTATTCCAATGCTTTAATTTGAAGTGAATAGATCTCCATTCTTCTGATGAAAAATAAGCTTATCACCTGTCAATGCAAAATAACTAACCTATCCGCTAAGTGAAGCGATTTAACCCTCAAAACAGCTGAAGTAATTAAAGACCAATCTAATTATATGTAAAAGTCTGGCAAGTACGACAGACTAACGTCTCTCACAGCGAGTCAAATACCATGAAATCCATCGTGAAAATAAACTCATTGAATATTTATTGTTAGAGTAAACAGAAAGAGAACTCCCATAGATTATAGTTAAAGGGACATAACACGCTAATTTTTAGTTTACATATGTGATAAATTATGTTGAAACAATTATCAACATTGGTGATATTACACAAAATTAATTAGCTAATTTGAAGACAAAAAGGAAATCGGGAACTGATGGGCGCATCCATTTTACCAATAATCTCACGGTCATAGTGACGTTTCAGCCATCTCGCGGCCACTGCTACGTCATGTCTATAGTTTGTCCCATGATGATTTACTTTTGAGTATCTAACATGTCTATTAGGTTTGCATGCCTTGAATCGACGCGTAACTGCAGTGATTATATTCCAATAAAGAAATAACTACTTCACAGATTAACCTCGATTTACAAATAACGAGTTGGCCTCCTTACTTCGGATGTAAATATTTTCCAATGAAGAGTAGAGTCAATTGAAGTCCCACCTGTCCCACATCACCGTTCAGCTGGTCAGATAGCAAAATAATGTCATTCCAAGGTACGCATTGAAGGTCTCAATTGATTTTACGCGGGGAATTTCAAGTGATTGTATAGCATGTGGCATTGGGGGACTCTAATATGAATGGCTCTACTCGAGCATTACATGCTGAATAATGTTTCGGTTGACATTTAGTCCCGCTTTTTAAAAACTTAGAATACAGTGACATTTTGTGAGACACGCTATAAAATCCGCTAAAATTCTAACATTCCATCACACACCTGCTTTATTTGTTGGCAACATGGCTGCTCCCATTAACCCAGTGAGAACAGTAAGCAAAGCCTAGCGTGATGATCTCCTTTAATTGCCCCTGTTTTACATTACGCTATCCAATGCATCTAAAATAAGTAAAAGAACAATTGCCTCACGAATACATATTAATTGCTTCATTATCTTTTACATATATCCATACTATATTTAATTTAATGTGGAGCCTTAAGTAGGATGAACGTTGAAGGGCTTCACTGTTAAATACCAATGATTCGAGATGAAATGAGAAATGAGCAATGAGTTGGCATGACTGATTCGTGAGGCATTCTACCGAGGTCGTCCGAGAAGAGGAAAATATATAGAGGGAGGTGCAATTAAGAGTGGGTAT